>JAUMHH010035558.1:0-24264 GCA_032359455.1 Chlamys rubida
GATATCTGCTTGAATGTGATCTATCAGTAAACTCAATATTGATGATTTGAAGTTAGGTCACCCTTAGCATTTTATTTGAAAGTAAGTTAAACTAATGTAAGCATATATATTCTGTTATTTAACTATACATTTACGTTTTGAAATATTTTTGTTGTTGACATTGAGTGTCATTAAATGTTCTACTGTAGCATTCATCCTGAAGATAACAAACTAATAACAAAACCTTACATAAATGCAAACTCTGGTGATGGGCCTTCAACAGGAACTAAAATTCTTACCAAGCCTGTAGGAGTTACCTCCCTTGTTATTTCTTTCTTGCCCTAAATATTACAAATACAGGCAACATGGATCTCGGGATGGAATTCCTCAACCATGACTATCGCTCTGTGGCATGCCAATGCATATTTCATGCTTTTAAATCTGCTGTGTACAGGTAAAAGTACATATAATGGTATTTTAAGCTTTAAATCCTCATCAATCACGGTTGCTTTGATAATCAATCAAATATCAAATTGACTAAACAAACATCTAGTGATTCTAGATCACAACTAAGATATTTCTGTTTGAACTTTACAGCAAGTTTATCCAAAATGCATATACATGTACTTGCAATTGCAACACAAAATGTGTTTGCTCGTCCCAGGATAGGTTATAACTGTAACAAGTACACTAGGCCCCATAAATCAATAAATAATGTGAAGGCCGGCACCAAGTCCAGCAGTCTTATATCTATAGCGAATACATCAGTATGAAATCTAGTGCCTGCACTTAACTATTCCACTAAAAACCTTATAACTTAAAATTATAAATTTGATTACTTCTTTATTGACGAAGCTATCTACAAATTCAGTAAGTAAATACAAATTTAGACTAAAAAAAACTAGAAATCAAGATATTAATGTGAGGAGATAACGATTTAAGGTACCAATAATATCTAGACTTTTCATAAGTGTCTATCCCTGTGTCTTCTAAAGTTATATTTGCATATTATACATTCAAACAAAAACAAATATTACAGGATGTAATCATTTTTCAGCAAGTTTGAAAATAGTGAAATTAATCCAAGTACTGTTGCAGATAAGTATTACCTAAACAAATATTATGACCAGCAGTGCAGTAGATAAGCTCTCTGCTTTATTATCAAGTACAACCCTCTGTGGCACAGGTGTTTATTTATGTAAAAGGAAATAAAACAACATTTCTCACACAACCACTATATTTTCCTCATTCCTGACTCATTGATAAACCTGCTAGGAGTTTGGAAACAGTTTTGGTTACCCACTTACAGCCTGGACATTATTTCATTGGTCAATCTTCTGATTTAATGCCTCAAGAAACAATGTTTTGTGACGTCATTTTCCATTGTGACGTAACAGTTCCCCAAACAGAAGCAGGAATGATGTATTCCCAAGGAAAAGTATTTAATAGGATCTGAATGTTGTGGGAGAAAAAGGTCCCAAAACTTGTGATGGTTAATTATCATGTTTACCTAACTCTCGTTACTTAATTTTCAAATTGTACAAGACACTCCGTAAACCTTGTGTCTTTATTTAAAAGGATACAACACAGATTATCTACACCAATAGGACACCATGGACAATACCAAATGTACAGTGATATGGCTTAAAAATTACAAATGGAAAGAACAACATGCAAAAAATCATGGCGTCAAAATTGTTTGGTGTAAATAGGGTAAATATCAATAAAGGTCATATATTTATTTTATAGAAATCATAGAAAAGCACAATATTGCATTATACTTTAAAACATTACTCAACTGTGAGCAAAAGAACATGTCTTATCCGATAGGTTAACGACTTGTTTTGATTTGCATTATCCTTTTTCTAACCCGGTAATGTAAAATCACGCCACAGGCCATTACATAAACATACAATATAAATGTGCATGCTAAGGGGGATAACTCTCCTTGGCTGAGAGTGTCTTTCCAAAAATCATCGGAAACATTACGGATGTAAGGCCACAATTTTGTATTACTGGTCACTGGACCAGCTTGCTCACACTTTGTTATCACCAGATAAAAATTGTTGTAAAGAAAAACACGAACAAGTGATTAACAAATGAAAAACTGTTGTTTGCTGTATGGTAACTTCAATGTACAGGTTTTATGCAGGGTAAATGGACTCATATTACCTGTCTGGGTTTCATGTTTCCTAAACCCTGTTAATAAAGTAAATAATTTCCCAGCATATCCCTCTACTGTGGAGTACTTAGCTCTATGTAAGCTTGTGTATATTGTGCAGGCAACATTCAGACTCCATTGTTCTGATTGCATTGTGGCTAAATATCAATATAAACGTTCTAGTGTCCTGTTGTTCAAATTCTATTTATTATAGTTTGTTGAAAGTTTTCATTCAGCTTTTTTTCTATATAATCCTACAATGTATGTTTAGTATGTCCGATCAATACATCTGTTCAACCGTTAAACATGCACTGTCCCAACAAATCAAATCACAATTGGTGAAATGAGGATACACACACGCAGGGGAGTAAACGGAACGGCTAGGTTGTGAATGATTGTTCTAGATAAATAGATCATGATAATGGGTAGAAATAGCACGAGTACAGGTAGATGCAATACTAGCTATACATGTACACTGTTCAGTGTTTAGTGACCTGACGTATAATGCACTAACAATAACAATGTAGCCACAGGGACGACTTGACACTATATGGTTGTGTACATGTACATGACCTATTTGGGTGGTCAGGTGGCTAACTTGTAAGTGCACTCACCTTTTCCTTTAACTCATTCACCCCTGAAGACACATTTGAACTCTTCCAAGTCAATGGTTGGAATAGTTCATTATGAAGTTTCAGGGGTGGATGAGTTAACATGCTATGATCTATAGCCCAAAATGCTTTATGTAGAACCCACAGACAACTCATCTAATTACTTCCCTATTCATTCAAATACTGCTAGTTTCTCCTTCACTACCTGTTGATTAGCATTGACTGAGGCAAACTTACATGACAAGTTGCCTAGTATGAGTTTATTGAATTTGAGAACTTTTCTATTTTTAAGTAGGATCACAACAATGTTAAACAGCTGGAATGTCATTAACCCTTTCACCACTGTAGACCATAATGGACTCATCCATATCAATGCATGGTAGAGTCTACTAAAGTTACATAGGGTTGAAAGGGTTTTAAAACTGCTAAATGTTGATGCTCGGAACATTCAAATTGATTTAATGTCTAGAGATGTTATTATGTTAGTAAGTATATATGTTTAGCAAAGAACAACTTAAAACACACTTCTCATGAAGTTTACCATAGATATATTATACATAGGAAAGCAAAACAGAATTTTTCTTTAATTTGAAAAATCCATGAATAAACCTGTAATCATTATAAACTGACCCTTCATCCCCACTCCCCTATCCCTAATAGTATACCAATATGTAACAGAAGATTATTGAATTCCTTAGCGCCCAGCTAGTCCACATAAAATTGTGCATGACCTTATGAACCTTCCCCATGAATGATAAACAGTTCTGCGGGGCATAAACTGTAGACACTAAATACACACACGTATGGTCAATATCACAACATCAATCAATGGACAAACGTTATGTCCCGACTTAAACATTTTTACTGTCATGAACGACCCCTAACTTGGGGACTTGCGACCTAGCTAGGTATCAGGTATATATACCAAGGTACAGTAGTAAATATAGTCTGCGGGCTCAGTGACTCATCATCTGTCAATTTAACTCTTGTAGTGTGCTAGTGTCAACTCAAGTTTCTCAAAACAAAATTTGAATATGTTGAACTTGGGAAACAACAATACAGTTAAAACCTGACATAGCGACCACCTGTCTGCAGCTATCACCTGTCTATAAGGAACAGTGTCATATAGCTAACTATATACCTAGTAGCTGCCTTTACCTGATCAGTACCCCTACTGTTTTCAAATGGACTTGCCCAGTCTTTGATTTGGTATTGTTCAAATGTGACTTTAGGGTGAATGGGTTAGAACTGTATATAACATCCACCTGTAAATGTTTCCTGTTTACAGAGACGGACTTCACACAAACAAAAGAATCTAAATAACACTATAAATACACATTTGTAAGGATGATTCACTTCGCTCATGATGTTCTCAATTATTGTTGTTTGATTCAACAACTTTCCATCTGATTATTTTCACTTGTTCATTGTTTGTCACAGAAGAAAGAGAGAAAGAACTGAAAACTTAATTATTAAGGTCATACCTGGTAATAATTTTAATTAATAATTGTTAGGGTTTACCTGGTCAGGTGTAATAGTATGTAATATGCATTGATAAGCCTAGGTGCAATAGGAATTTATAAGGAAATGCGTTTTTGCTCGTCAAGTGGTATTCCGATCATCAATTAGCATATAAATTTTGTCAGTTTCCATACTAAATCTGACAATCAAGCTCAAAATGTCATGAATGATTAATTAGAAAATCCAAATAGTTTATCCCTTTTTATGCATTGATGATATTTTTACTGTACATGTATTCACCAGTGGATAAGAAAGTGATGCTGACACATATAACAGATTATCATATGACCAGATATATATCTTAATTATTCATTTGCCAGATTTTTATGTTTCTATATTTGTTTCTTTATACTTCTTCATGTAAAATTGTAAAAGTAATCAAAATAGTTACTATAAACGTATTATTTATTAAATTTTGCCAAAACACAAACAAGTAGTTAAATATCAGAACTTATCAATTTGATAAAACCTTTCACTGCAATGAAGATATACAATGTTACATGTTCACATGTGATGATATATTAAGTCCTATGATTTGATATCGACCAATCAGGATGGTTTTATTTACTCCTACTGCACTCAAGCTGCAGATTCTCTGTTCCAGCTACAGATGAAGCAATCACAGAATAAGTGGTTGTTCATGATTCATCATTGTTACACAAACTGAGTTAATCACATAACAACATAATTGGAAACTATTTGGTATGCAAATCTTCCCAGATAATAGGAGCTAACAGTAGAATTACCGGTACATTGAGCAACTCATTCAAAACAATGCACAGCCATATATTGTCAATAGAACTGCATTCTTTATAGAATTATATATATACCTATAGCTCCCACTCCGAGGTTGAATTCCCCATTAACACAGTGGTATATACATGTATATCACTCTTAAAAGAATGCAATATATCAACAGAAAATGTTCAATGGAAACTATGTTTTGTTTAATTACTTGTAGTCTAAGCTGATAACAGAGCCAGGAAGGTGGCAGAAGTTGTTTAGCTGATTTACACTTTTATTAAGTCAAATTTGGTAATTAATAAAACAATAAAAATAATTCTTAAGTTTGTGAAAACCTTTTAAAACATAGATGCTAGAAAATGTTGACATGTGATGTATGTAAACACTAGCTACTAATTATTGCTCTCATCCTACAGGATCTACCTTTGTTGATGCATGTTAGACACAAGCTGGTGTACACAAAGATTGTTTTGTATGAGTGCACGTGGCAGCAGTCAATATTTCGTCATTAACATGGATATAAATTGTACATTAATTGGACACACTTCACTAACTCATTCACCCCTGAAGACACTTTTGAACTCTTCCAATTCAAAGGTTGGAATAGTGCATTATGAAATTTCAGTGGTGAATGATTAAAGACCTGTTACAATTTTCCCTATGCTCTTAAAATTGTTCCCTTAAGCTTCAAGGTCTGGACATTAGTTGACCTTCCAACTCTCATGATGACCTTGACATAGGAAGCATAGACATTTATTCAATTCACTGGTACAGCATATTTTCGATGACGTATTACAGAAGTTACACTCTAGACAGAGACGTCCAATGCAAGGCTGATGTAAAGACAAAGAGATGGATATGCTTGTCCTTCTACCCGGAACTAAAATTTCTTTTAAAGGAATATATCTTTGTATGCTATATATGTAATCATATCTTCAAGGTCGTTAGATATATATATATATATTATCTACAAATAAAATACATAAATAGAATTCCTTTTAAAAGGAAGACATTATTCATTATTCAATCATGTCATGATGTGCATGACTGCTTTTCCCCCCCAAGTTAACTGAACACTTTTTTTGTGGAATTAAATGCAAGGAGACCAACTAAAGAGTTCTTAAAATAAAAAGATGCATCTTTTACTTTTAACCCACAAACAAGGTGGAACAACATCAGCATCATACAAAAGTTTGGGCTTTTTAGCCAATGTACAATTATGTATAAAACCCTATTGTACATGTTTAATTGCTTGTTTTAATGAGACTCTCAGTCTCTGATGTCATTATTAGCGATAAAAAACTTTTTTTGTACCATTTCTAAATATGCTATAAATCAAAACATTGATTATCTTTTTCTCTCTCATAAAACAGGGTTTCTTATTATAATCAGACGTTTCTTATTATAATCAGACTCACAACAAAATAAAATAATGGGCTTGTATCCCACTGCTTCATCTTAAGGAGTGACTTACTGTATGTAGGGCCCTGGCAGAACTAGGGTTTTAGTATTTACTCCTAACTGAACACAAAAGAAACCAAATTTGATCTGCTGCACTTGTTGTAACACCTAGTCCATCTGTAATTTCCATCTTTTTCATTTACTCTTTCTTTTTCAGTGATGTCTCCCCAGTCAGTTCCCAGACACCCAGGTTAGTCTGGCAATGTCATGAATAATATAGAAATATTTGGGGGGTTGAACCGAGTATGATATATATAATTCCAAGTATAGATATTTCAAGTTAGAATTAGGATGCCACTTTAAAATGCTCCTTCAGTAGCCCTGTCATCTGTGTACAATGTATATGTAACTGTTGTACAACGAAATGTATCAATTAAGAAAAGTTTGTTTGTTTGGGTTTTACGTCCTATTAACAGCTATGGTCATTTAAGTATGTGCCAGATTTTGGTGGTGGAGGAAAGCCGGAGTTCCCGGAGAAAAACCACTGACCTACGGCCAGTACCTGGCGACTGCCCCAAAACATGTGACCCCATGCTGGAGGGCTAGTGGTCGCAGAATGTCAGACGCCTTAACCACTTGGCCACCGCATTAAGAAAAGAGTTCACCAGTAAAACACAAAGTCTTATGAGGACTAGTTTAAAAAAAATATATAGAAAAAACACCACCACCAATCACTGATATTGAAATGCACAAATGTAACTTTAAAGATTGAATGATTGTACTTACGAAAGAAATCCTTCTTGGCTAAGTTTTTGGCACATAGTACTGAAAATAGAAAAGTGGCATATTATTTTCAAATAAGAAAGAGACATTAATTTATCAAAAAAAATGTTCAGAAATAACCAATAATAATTCTACATTCATAAGCAGTCAAACACAAAATCATCATTCAGTCTATACTGTTTGAGTTAAATAATGGACAGGAAAAGTTCATTTCAAATGACTTTCCGTGAACATGAAATCCACTCACCACTAAATTTCAACTAACAATATACGGAGGCAAGAACGGGAATCAATACATGGGAGCTTCAATAATGATTATCCACATGGATCCGGGTTGTTTCGCCCTAAAGAAATCCAGTTCGCCTAGGTTGTTTCGCCCTAATATAATTATTTATTTTGAAGTTATAATTACCACTTTAAATGTTTTTAATTATTAAAAATGCTTACTATTATCATGTTTCACTACAGAATTATAGATCACTAATTCTGTTGTTTTCACGAGAAAATGTCTTGTCGTAAGAATTCCATGCTACATTGTTTGTGCAGATCTGGTCGACCACATACAAATCTCACAAGTCTTTTAACAAAAAACCTAAGGGACTTTCAGGGAGATCCTAGAAAAACTTCAAATTAGACTATATTAGCTTTACACAACTAAACAAGACTAAAATTATTTAGGGTGAAAAAACTTTACCATTAATAATATATACTGATGTTAATCGTGAAACTGTGAGTATAGTTTCAATGTTTATGAGCAGTATTTTTCAATTCAACTTTATGCTTATGATCTATGAATGGGCCCCTTATTATTCAGTTAACCAAAATAACAACACATCATCATAGCCTTGTTGACATTGGTTGAAAGTAAGAGATAAAGAAGGGGGGTTATGATGTAAATATTGCGTTATATTTACTACAAAAAGAAACTTCCAAAGTAAACTCAACTTTCATCCCTTCCAACCAATGTCAAAATAGCCATGTGCATCATCAGAAGAGACAGAAATTTACAATGGGTATCAATTTCCCCAATATCAGTCAGTTACTGTCGACATCACTTCCCTCAACATAACACAATTTGACAATGGATCGAAGGGTTGCGGGCCAATCTAAAATATCGGGATGGACTACCATATCAAATAACATGATGTGATTAGGAGAACAATTCTACATATTTCAATTTTCAATACTATTGACGGGTTGGGACAAGGCAGCCATATTTATTTTGGGTTCAGTACTTTACAATGGACCAGCGTTATGAACTGCGCTTTTCTCTTACAAATGGGTCCGTTTTATGGCTTTGTTATCAATACCTGTTAAGCGAATTTTCATTGTAGATTGTCCATGCCGCCTTGGTCCGTTGCTAGCCATTGCTCCGTGTCATACTCATGATATAAACCGTATCATCCATTCATTTGTTGTCTTTGAGGAGAAAGCACTGGTTCGACTCTCGTATGCAAATGAGACAAGAACAGATCAACTTCCGGTATTGGGAGGTCATTTTGATTTCATTTTTAGTCCGTCAATTCTATTTCATTACACTATGTATATCGATAATATTCATTCAAATAGTCTTTAAATAAGACAGTTAAATGTTAAGTATATTCAATATCAAACAGCAAGCCAGGATTGATACTTTTGGTCATATTACTTATTTGCAAAACGGTCCCGAAGACCGGATGTGACGTTGACACGCCCTCCTGCTTTTGATACAGAGAGAGAATTAGAAAGATTTTCAATGTTTTAAAAACGTACAAAAAATTGGAATTATTTATGCATTATATTTAAATTTGTTAGAATTATTTAGCATGTTCTTTCAGATTTATTAATTTTAGCTTAGCTAGTTGATCTTCCCGGTAATATGTTCCCATTTTATTGATTTTTTTTATGGATTAATATGCTCAATGGGCCTATTACTAATCTGCTGATTGGGTGATATTTTCTTAATTATTAAATCTGAAAATAATATCAGTGTATTTTGTCATTTAAAATGAACAATATTGGTTTTTGAAAAAAAAAATCCTCGTCTTTTCTGGACATGTTTAAAAAAAAAAGGGAAAAATATATATACTTTCTTTTACTATATTAATTAATTAATTCAGTTGATAAAGCTTAATATTGATATTATATGATCCGTTTAAACATTTCGTATTGACTTGTCTCTGCTTAATTTGTGTTTTAATAAAAACAAGTTCATTGAAAACAGGAACAATGAGTCCCGCAACTTATTTTCCTTATACTAAATTATCTTTTATTTTCACGTTTTGTATACTTTATAAACGAAATCGCCATATTTCAATAATATTAAATTGCTGTTGGTGTATGTGAGAATGAATGTGTGTGTAATATTCAATGATCTTTCTAGCGTCTATAACTACTTTATGTATTTGTAATATCATGCGCATTCACTTTTGTAACGTAATAGATATCAATGTGTGGGAATTTTATATAGTCATTCTTATTTTGGTTAAATATTTATATTCAAATTGTATCGTTAAATCTTCTGAAAATATACAAACATGATTTTCACGTGGCTTTGCTTGGCTGGCCACGCCGCTTTCATGTGTATATGTACATAATCCCTGGAAATTTTATGTGGTTTGTGACTTTGAAGAAATAAAAAAGGAAATAGTTATGAAATATTAAACGAAGCGAATCTAGTCTTTGTAGTTATGCTATCAACATGTATTATCATACTGCAGAACACATATTATACAGTTTCCTCATGATGATTCATTCAAAAGAAAAAAGAATCGTTTTAGATATATTATTACATTTATATGATCACAAAGGAATCCTTGTGTTAAATGTTGGTGTGTATTCAATATTGTACCCATTGAATGCGGATATGTAACAACTAAATAACAATGATCATGATTAATGCAGGGCAGTGCAGACATCGAGATGTGATCTAGTAGTAACCCAATGCCGAGGGATGACCGGCGATTTTGCAGAAACGAATACATGAGTAATAGCTAGGTTGTCTGTTTGTCTGATATGTGTAGAAATTCACGAAAATGCACGAAATTCGATAACCGCCACAAACATGTTAATTGGTTCCGGTTGATTTTCAGCACTATTTCATTTTTTGAAAGAAAAAAAAATGAAATCGTCATATATATATATTTTTTTAACAAATCTTGTATTGAATATTAAGTCGAACCACTACCTATTATGCGTCTCATTTGATTTACAGAAAAGATAAACGTTGTGATTGTTGATGTTAAATATACTGATTGTACACGCGTTGAGGCAAGGTAAAAAAAAACTGTGAACCCTTGTATTTGAAAGTAGTCCCGTTCTTTACCGCACAAAGAAATTGTTTTCTGCTTGGTAGCTTAAAAAATACTATCCGAGATTGCCTCATAATTAATCAGTAATCACGCTGTTCGTAAACAGTATGTCCGTTTTTAATGAATTACAACGAGAAATGCATGTCAAAATCCCTGAAATTTTGAAAATCACCTCTGCATATATATGCATTACTTAAGCAACGATGCTGCATACATTTCTCATTCGTGTGCATCAGCGGCTCAAGGATGCACAAAATTAAAATAGGAAGGCTATGCTTTCTTCTCTGGAAAATATTTTATTAAACAAAATTTTGACCATGAAAAAGGAAATGTATTGTAATATGGCCACATGCCAGATCGACCGGAAGTGGATGTAGCATTAGTAGAAGCAGAAGTTATATGTCAACGGTAATATTGTCTGCTTCCGGTAGTAAGGAATTAGGATTAAAACACAAACCGGACGCCGTGGAAATTGTCAAGATCAAATCAAATGCACAATCCCGTAATAAGAGGCTATTTAAGATCCGGATTAGGTAATAATACGATGTCAATGATAAGTAGCTTTACAACTTTACACCCGTCTAACTCCTTACACGAACAGCATGTTCATAGCGACTGTTAAGTACTGCATAACGACATTAGACACACCGAAACATTCTGGCATGATAGAATGATTTATTAACCAGTATTTATATTTAAAATGACGTCTTCAAGCAATATTTTCATACGCATCTCTTTAAGAGTTGGGTCTCTTCTTTAAGATATCCTTGGCCCTCTGCTGACCATATAGTTTAGATTTGAAATGAGTGGTATTTTCACTTAAAATCTCCTAAAATCGGCAAAAATAATAGTTATATTCCCTTGAAAAAAAGAAATTAAATAATCTGATGCTTTTTAATTCTTGCGTCTGCAAATTGAATAGGAGTTTCGATTCTGTTCAGCAACATTTCACATCGTCACATTTTTTTAAGATTTTTTTAATATTTTTTTCATAATATCAAAGAATTGTTCAAGGAACGTTTCCATAAGTACCAAAAGTGAAATCAGAAAATATGAATAAAATACACGAGTCCATCTTTCAGTTCAGCTCAGCTGTCGTAAAGCCAAACATATTTAGTCTAACAACTTTTATATCCATAATTTGGATAAAGGTTGTATAGGAATACAGACTTTACATGTCGTTGTTCGGGCTAATAACGGGACTCCTTGTTGAACAATAGACTCGTCCTTATAATATAACCCCTATCGGGAACCGTCACCACTTGCCATAAACGAGGAAAATATTTTCTCGTTTATGGAAAGTGCCGACGGTTCCCGAACTATATCAGGTGGGGCTTTGAGGGGTAACGAAACGCAGTTATAATATGCCTCATATATCGTACTATCAGTATTTTATGTTCAGATATTTTAGCTTATATCATCAAAAACCTTGACAATATGATTAAAAATACAGAAAATCAACCCACCTTTGGGTTTAAATTCTATGTGGAGCCATGTCGTTTCTCGACAGGTGAATGATTATGAGTATTTATGATCTGTCTTAAGTGTCACAGTACTTTGTAAAAAATGGTTTAAATTCTTCCAGCATGCTTGCAAACAAACAAACAAACGACTTATTTCAAGTGAAGAATCAATTAACTGTTTTATTTTAAAATATATTTCTTTCTCTACACAAGCAGTAAAATTTAAATTGTGACGAAGAAGAATCTGGAGTGAGCATCAGAAAAAGCAACGTTCAAGCAGTGATACTGTTTTGTTTGCGAGAAGGGACTATTACAAGCCACGGGGATTGGTTGGACAGACTGTAGACTTACACTCAGTTCGTCCTTCCGTTGATCATTCCGTCCGTCCGAAAAGTTTGTCCAACGCAGTAACAGGACTTGGTCTGCAAAAATTTCTTGGGATGATGCAGTGCAAAGAGTAGAAGTAGGTCACTGTGAGACTGACCTATGATTTGACCTTTGGCCTTTACCTATGAAAAGTTTGTCCGGGGCATATCTTCTATATTTCAATTGGAGTAAGTTCAATTATTATGATTATAAGGCAATTGTAACTAACAATTAAAAAATAGGACAAATTCAATTAACAATGAAGTTTAACTTTATATTATACAATTGTTTAATTTTGGAGTCCAGTGTAGAGGAGCTCTATTGGCTCCTATATTGAAAACTAACTTTAACTTAACTTAACCGGATTACTTATGCGAGTACATCTTGGGAAGGTGGAATGTAGAGTACGAAAACCAAATATTATTTCACCTAGAGTAACCAGATTTGCATGGAATGCAGCGGGGTACGATAAGTAAGTCACTTTGACCTATGCCTTGACCTTGACCTTTAGAACAAGTTTGTTCGGGGTATGCGCCATCCGCTGCTCCACATGACTACCCCAAAACCCTTTCTCCCCGACGTTTAAAAAGTGATTTTTTTTTATTTTATGAAATTATATTTTTGGACGAAGTCAAAGATAAGACATGTGGTTCATCAAAATGGTCATTGTGGCGTGTATTTAGAGCGTATCTAAAATCTAAAAAAAATCACCTGAAGGATTAAAAGGGGTTTCCGAGCCTCTTAATTGATGTGTGTGTGATCTCCTAGTCCCCATATGGCCTTCAAGATGAATGCTATTTTTGTTGTCAACTGTTTCCTTTCAAAAAGTGATACAGCTGAGTATGATAATATCGTTATCGATAGACATAGTAAGTGATATTTTTATGATTTTATTATCTAGACTATCTAATACCGTACGTGGCCGGGGTAAGCAATGAGACAAAACATATCTAAAGTTGAAAGATAATTAGATTTTTGGTTAAAATTTTAAAATAACCTATTGATGGCCTTTGACATTACCTCATTCTGTCGAATAGACAGCAACATATTATAGGCCTAGGCCAATAATAACTTCATACAATGTATAACGTCATTGATTTGTGTCTTGATTAGCAGGTCCCTGTGATTGACATACAGAATCTGGCATAACAGGTCCTGTTGCAGTATATTGATCTCAGTCCATTCCGTCACTCTGATTGTTGCCATATGATACGTTTACTATTGTATAATAATACCTTAATTTTGATTTTATCAGATTTTTGCTCCCGGCAATAAGTTTCTAGGGACAAGCACCTTTAAATAAATCAGCGTCAATGAAAAGCTCAAAGGGAATGTGACACGTCATATTTATCCAAGCTTTCGTGTCACCGCGATCGATATACACTTTCGCGCCAACATGGACGATTCTGAAAGGTACACAAACACAGACCAAAGCTGGTAATTATGTGTAAAAAATGTTGTTCTTTAAGTGGTTGTAGATGAGCAGGATATGTATATTGCTTAATGATCTGCTGTAATCACGTATGCAGTCCAGCTATATTTCACAGTTGCATACGTGTCGATCAGATAATATCATCGTCACTTTTCATTCGGACCAAACCAGCCGAACAAACATGACCAACTAATGTTGTGAACACGGCTTCTCAGCGGTTCTCATTTGTTTGTCATTTTGTAATGTATGTATAACTGTTGTGTTGGGCTAATCAAAACATGATGGTAACGTCAGAAGCACATTACGACCAAAAGTCAATTCAATCGTACATCGAGAAGTAGATGTAGGTCTATTGTGATTCAAGATAATACAAATGTAATATTAGAATGATAGTAAATGTTATGCAAATTAACCGTGACTCTGTTGATGTTGAATGGGTGATACCTTGTATTTTTCTATTAATTAATAAGTTATTTTCTTGCAGAGGGCTCACTCTCATTCCTTGGCAAACCCCAATATAAATTATCAATCCATGTTAGGAATTGCAATGGATGAAGACGAAACAGATAATGGAAATGATCAGGTAAATAAAGTAATGATAACTACAAATGATTATATAGTAGTTTGCAGGCAGGGAGCACTAGTCCAGTCATTCTG
This sequence comes from Chlamys rubida, assembly GCA_032359455.1. Lineage (NCBI taxonomy): Eukaryota > Metazoa > Mollusca > Bivalvia > Pectinida > Pectinidae > Chlamys > Chlamys rubida. The sequence goes on from JAUMHH010035558.1 coordinate 14,409, forward strand.
TACCACTGGCAATCTGTACCAGTCAACCCGTACTAAGACTAGGTTTATCGGTACATACAATTCCAGTTGTTCCATACCAAGGATTTAAGTTGTTCTGTACCAGGGGCAAAGTCCCAGGTTGGTACCACTGTCTTGCTCTTCCCTGTTAAAGTACATATTTTTCCTGTGGAGATAGTGTCTGACCATACCGATGTAAGCACTTGCTACTTATATTTATTTACTATGTGTTTGAGTACTTGAAAAAGTTGTTCAATGTCTTGAGAGGTAAATGAATCCAAGACTTAATTTTTCATTGTGTAACAGGACTCATGAGAAAGAGAAATGCAACGGCCAGTCCGGGATTCAAACCCTGGACCTTGTGAAGTGTTCCGCTACAAAATCGATAGTACCAACAAATAAAATTGATATGTAATGGAGCTAGATTGGCTCGGTGCACATGACAGGTGATTAGATCTATCAATATGTTATATATATACTCCACAGAGAACAAAATAGCTTGAATGTGGAGATATTTTCAGTTGCAATTAAATTTGTATATCCCAGGTTTGGAAATTGGTTTGGCCTGATGGATTTATCCCCAACCCCCATACTAGAATGTATTACAAATGTATCCTCAAGATAATTCCTTAAAACTTGTAATAGCAACATATACATACACAGTGATTCTGTTTCATAAAGAAATCAGATTATAAATGAAATTCAAACAGCATAAGTTCAGCCCACAACTGTTGATATTAAAAGTTGATTATTTTTTTTGTAGATATCAAATGATCTGCAGTCTCCCCAGAGATCTATCCTGGATTTCTTCAAATCCCCAGACAAAATCAAACCTGCCAAGAAGCCCACCAGTCTTCTCTCCTACTTTGGAACATCACAGCAGAAGGAAGCGGAAAAACAACAGGTTTTAAATCTGATATATTTGACTGTTTATTTATTCAAAGTGATTGTTTTGTGAACTGCAATAGAACCTTTTCCTCACAGACTTTGTCATTGAAACATAACATACAATGATTAACACTAAATAATCAGGCTTGGTTATCCAAAGCTTTAGTATACATATAAGTTGAAAAGATTTTTGCTTGTCCTACATTAATGTGATCAGTCAAGAGATTTCTTGAAGGTTATATCCCCAGCATGGAATAGAAAACTATGGAGGGCATACAACTCTATTTCATTAGAAATAAGGTGAAGCTCTACTGCTCTAGTAAATTTTGATATGATAATGTAATAGTTCTGTATTTTAAGCAGTTTTAGAAAGGAATATTCTTCGTTTGTAATTTATCAGTCAAATGATATTGTTATAACATAAATTTTACAATTCCAAAGGTCTAGTTAGGTTAGATGAATTCATTCGTTCTTACTGAAATCTCTAGTCTTGACTAGATTAACCAGGGCTTCACCCTCTGTACACCCCTTAACTTATGAGGGGGGATTTTCCCAGCCCCTCCTTTACTCTCCTGGATTTGGTCCTTCATCACTAACTAAGGTGGCCTGCGGCAGGGGTATTTTCCCCTTAAATGGAAAAAGGGTAGTCAAATCTGTTTCCTTGATAAAGCCATGATAACACTGAGTCTTGATTAGAGTAACAGTAAGTTTCAAAGCATGCAGGGATGTACCTCTCCATCAGCCTTATATCCATGGCTGGTAGATTTCATACAGGACTGGCGAACATTTTCAATATTTACTATGACATAATTTGTCTGTCTTGTGCTAGAATACTAAATGTGACATTGTATACTTCTGCCCTGAATTAACTACCTTGGGGAAAGATCCGCAACAAAATGAACAAGACATGTAAGTTTGTAATGACAAAGTTTGAGTGACTATACAATGGATACTTCTAACTTCTCTAGTTTTTGACACATGACTGCTGAAAGACTGGAAACAATTTCCATCTATGATTAAGTGTTAGTCTAGTCATCTAATTTACTTAGAAATACCACTTTTGACATTATTTTGAACACAATCGGGCTGACTATTGCTCGGAAAATTGTATTAGCTTGTAATTCTAGTCAATTCGTAAGGAACTGTTGTTGTATGACAGAAGGTGTTACCCGGTATACATAACTAATAAAACTTCATTTTCATCACTTTACAGCTTAAAGGCTTCAATGGAGTAGAAAAACAAAATGGAGATCTTGCTGATAAAAAGGTTGAAAAGGGACCGGGTAAGAAACGCAAACAAAAAGACAGAGAGACGGAGAAAAATGATGCAGATGATTTTGAGGAAGAACAAATTGGTAAAGGAAAGAAGAGAAAAAAGTGTGATGATAAACTCTCAGAAAAGAAAGAAGAAGGAAAGAACAAAGATGAAAAAGATAACTCAGCTATTCCTAATTCTAGTTTGGTGAACGGCAGTATTGATAAGAGTAAAATTGATGAGTTAGACTCAAAGCTTGAAAGTAAACATAAAACAAAGGAACAAAAAAGAAAAGACAAGGGAAAAACAGCAAAATCGGTTTGTGAAGACAATGAGACTGGTGATCAACAAGATAAACCAAATTCTGAAAAACTAAAAGTCAAAAGTACACACAAGTCTGATGAAACTAAAAAGAAATTGTTTGAACAAAAAGACAGAAATATAGATATTGCAGATACTAAGACTTCAAAGGAATCTGAGAGGAAAGAAGAGGATAAAATGAATGGAAGTGAGGTAAAATTGGAATCAAAAGAAACAGTATCTGAAATGTGTTACGAAGATTTTATCAAAAGTTTAGGAAATAGCGTGTCTAAAACTGACAATCACGAAGACAAAGAACCTGATGTCACAGAGAATATGGCAAATGGCAAAACAGAAGAGGAAAATACGGAAAACACAGAAAGTAAGGAAGACTTGTATATCAAAACTTATCCAACAATTTCAAGTTTCTTTAACAAAGTTGATAAAGCCCATGCACCAGTTGTTCCCACTGACCCGAAAGTTCTTGGTCAGGTGACTGTCAAGGTAGATATTCATTCCGAACCATCTCCAAATAACACATTATCCAACCATGTACAAATCAAAGCATCACCGCTTTATCCAAAGAAAGATGAAGAAGAGATTGAAATTATTAGCTCAGAGATCGTAACAATAGATTGTACACCCTCAAGTAAGAAATCTCTGTTTGGAGTAAATAATGACCCATCTGATGTGGAGTGTGAGAAATTTAAACACAGAAATGAAAGTCTAGCGGAGACTTTGTCATCCTGTGAGGACAGCTGTATGTCGGAGGACAGTAGTGTGTGTATTGTGGAAGAAGTGGAGGATGTTAGCATCTTGGAGAAGAAGAAATGTTTCCTTCAGAGTGCCACTGTGCCCGAGGTACCAGCTAAAACCACTCAGAGGACACTCAGCTTCTCCAAGGCTGGACTCCAAGTACAGAAACCAGTGGTGAGAATTGTCAACGCTATATTAACTTCTTATTAAAAAAACCAGTTATTTTTCAGTTGCTTTATATTATTTTACTTTATTTTATCAGGTATAAAGATTTTGGCTAAAAGAATTTTGGATGAACTGGTCCAACAAGATTGAAGTACAACATTTTGTGTCCACATGACCACAGAATAATGATCTTAACAATTTAATGACAAAAATGAAACACAAATTGGAATATTTTTGAAGGAGTTAATGAGCTCATAGTCATACTTTTTGTGACTTCAAGAGTTTCTTGTCAGTAAACAAGTATTAACCATATATGGGAGGGAATTATTCAGAGGATCCACTATTATGAAAGATTAAAACTGATACTGTATTAAATATAGGCAGTATGAATACTGTAAATATTCGCATATATATAGTGCACACTTTTTTAAGGAAAGTTAGTTTACCTCCATTAGGTACCTACCTGGTTGGTGCTATCATCAGTGCAGCTTGACATTTTTTTCAGAATAAAATCTCAATATTTTTTTACAATTTTTTTAATTTATTTATTTCACCCAAAAAGTACCTGCGCACTTTACGCGAGTGTGCACATTATGCGAATATTTACGGTAGGCGTTAGTATGTAATTGCAAACAAAAAGCATGTCTGTTTATCAATAGACATGCATGTACTATGCAAGATCATAAGACTCGCCGAGAAAATCATGTAAACATCCATTGTCAAAATTGACCCTTGATAAACACCGCTCTGGACAGAATTTCTGGTAGAAAATTGGAACTTATTAAAAAAATTTGGAAATAGAAAATGGGGAACTTTAGTGACAATCAACCTTGTTTGTCTTTATCAGAAACCAACACACTCCACAAGAGTAAGGAAAAAGGACTGTCCAACCTTGGATTGTGCTCCTGTGTTCGAAAGTACACCTGAAAAGAAGTGCAAGCCTGGCAGGAAGCCTAAAAAGACGTTTGATCTAGATGATGATAAAGAGAACAAGAGTGGTAAAGAAACACCAAACAAAGTCAGAACTCCTTCCAACAAATCTACGAAGGACAGAGTAAAGAAAACATCAGCAACAGAGAAAGTGAAAGTAGATGTCTGTGATCGCAGGACTTCTCTTCGGTCCCGATATCGAGTTGCAATCATTGGTGCAGATGGAGGGAAAAAAACTCCGATTAGAATGAAGTTTAACAGGTAAGGCCAAGATATGATGTGTTGCATTGGTGCATGTCCAAAAAACTGAGTTGGGAGGTACAGTGTACATACTGTAATGTAGGTACATTTTATGTGTTTTGTCTATAGTAGATAAACAGCAGGGATGTAGGTTTGAATAGTGCTTTGCATGCCAGAAATTGGCTAAAAACCATATTAAAGTACATGTAGTCCAAATAATAATATTTTGGCTTATACATATTTAGTGACTTGTAAATTAAAAACCTGCTGAGGAATTTGACTCCTGATTTGTATGTTTAGCACAAAGGCACAGTAAGATGACTCATGATTTGTATGTTTAATACAAAGGCACAGTAAGATGACTCATGATTTGTATGTTTAACACAAAGGCACAGTAAGATGACTCATGATTTGTATGTTTAACACAAAGGCACAGTAAGACGACTCATGATTTGTATGTTTAACACAAAGGCACCGTAAGACGACTCATGATTTGTATGTTTAATACACAGGTACAGTAAGAGTAGCAGCAGTGGGGTAGAAGAAGGCGACAACTTTACTCCCCGCAGTTACAAACAGACCAAGGTATAACACTCAAAACAATTTGTAATATATATTCGGTTCATATTTATTCGAAGAAAAATCCCTAGAAAATTCGTCGGAAAGGATCATAGTATTGTAGTTCACCTTTAATTTTTACACAGCATTAAACTATTTGTTGATCCTAATGACTTCTTATGTGTTGATGGGTTTAATATTAAGAGTGTAAAAATACTAATAATTGATGCAGCATATTCAACAAAGATAGAATCCCTGGTAATGTATTTAGTCCCCTGGCCCCAGGACTATTACTGGAGGGGACTCATAGGTTTGCACCCATCAGTAACTTCAAATGCAAACAAAATAAGTTTCATTTGAATTGTTTTGCAATTAATATTGTAAGAGTAACATTTGTTAAACCTTTTGAACTTATGATGTTGAGAGATCTTAATTACAGTGTGTATGTTGTTTCCTTGCTATCAATCTCTTTAAATAAATGAAATGTTATCAAACCTTTTTATGATCACTTATATGTATAAAAGCTGTAAACGAATGGGAATATTAGTCTTAATATGACTCGTTGAAGCTACAATACAGCAGTAGAAATTCTTCTGATTATTTTCTTGTTTTCCATATGGTTATAACCTAAAAAAACAAGTGGGAAAATGTCTTGCATTAGGACAGTAATCAGAAATTTGCCTCGAATGTAATTGTAGTTTGTCAGAATAAAATGTAGTTTTTGGATATATTTTCTTTTCAAAGAAAAATACCAAGCTGTCTAAAGCAAAGGAACTGCTACAAAAGGCAAAGCAGAAAAATACCAAGAGCAGTAAGGTTCAGAAATCAAGTAAGCGGACTAAGAAAGGTGCAAAGAATGACGATGAATCATCTGATGATTCCAAACCCGTTGGAAGGAGAAGGAGCTCTAGACTGTCAGACAAAGATTCTTTGGTTATCTTGGACAGTGAAGGTAGTGGGGATGAAGTAGACGGTTGTTATGTTAAAACTCCTAAGGCCAAGAGTAAGACAAAAACAAAAGGAAACAAAGCTACACCAGCAAAAGCTACACCAAACAAAGGCACACCCAACAAGGGAAGGAAGACACCTTCAAAAAAGACAGGTTTGTTGATGCATGTCAGGTTTACAATAATTTCATTTTAATGAAACATAAATTGTTGTTTCAAAAAATTAAAGGCAATATTTTAAAGATAATAGGAAGCCATGTTTTGTTGTTTAGTCAAATGAAGGAATCTGTTTTTTAGAAATACTAATTTTACTGACAATCTGGAATTATCCCCTCGCAACAAAAGTTCGAGGTGATATAGGATTCAGCCTGTTCGTACGTAAGTTACACTTTTGTCATCGCTCTAACGACTTCATTTCTCAACAGAATTTCATTAACCTTCATTGCATGGCAATGCATTGAACAAGTTCGCATTTCATTTTTCTATGTTGAAGGTCATGGTCACTGTTAATATTTTTAGAAAAACTCCTTAACAGAATTTCATGAAACTTGATACAAGTGTTTGGTATGACAATACCTTGAACAAGTTTGCGTTTTGGATTACTGCATTAAAGGTCTAGGTCACTTTCACAATGTGTGAATGCGAGGGGATTTGTATCACTTGTGATGCCTTGTTTACATATGTATTTAGCAAAATAAAAATGTTTCCTTCCTACCATGATGCTACGAGAACTGAAAGCAATAGTTATTTTGTAGAGATATATGATATGTAATAGAAATATGTCATGCAGAAATAAATTGATTACAGACACAAGTCAAATCTATACAATTAAGTTTATAATAGCCTTTGTAACATAATTCATTATCAAAATACATTTGATGCTAGTTGCTAATAATTTCACAAATTGTTCTATTAACAAGATTATATTGAGAGAAAATATTATGGTTGTGAAATTGCAATTCTGGAAAAAAAATCACTTGGTAGGAATTACTCTCAAATTAGGACAAAAACATGTGCCCATGCAAATCTTTTCGCCTATTTTACAAATGTAATAAACTGTGATTTTCCTATTTGTGTGAAAAATAATTCAGGAAGTCATATTCTTTTGAATACTTACTGATGATGTTAATCAATTAGTACATATTGTTCAATATGGTTCTCCTTTGATAATTTACTTATTAACACAATTTAACAGGTAAGCTTGCCTCCATCTTTATGAGTGGAAAAGAGGTAAAGGAGAAGAAACCAGCAGTAGTGTTAGATCCAGAGGCTGAAAAATTGAAGCGTGCGTTTCTGATGAGTGGTGTACCAGAGGAGCTGCGACGTCAAACTGTCACGACGAATGATGTTATGATTGTTGAGGATTACCCACCCCTTCCTACCATCAACCACACCCAGCAGAGGGAGCCACAGGCAACTAATAAGTATGGGGTCAAACTTTGGGACTTGGAGAATGTCACCCTTTCCAAACTGGGAGCAGACATCAGGGGTCTTCCTGATGGGCCTGTAGAATGGAGACTGGGTCTCATCAGCACCGATTCAAACATCTCCGACAGTAGTCGTATCAGGGTAGGTCATATATGGGGTTAATTTGTAAGATATTCTAAATCTGTCAAATCTTACCCCTTGTGGAGAAGAATTTGACCATTCACAATATTTGGTCTGTTTAGTACAAGGACAGTGGTCTTTCATTGGGAATATCATAATAGGATGTGAGATTTTGAACAGTAAATTACATCATAGTTCCAAACAGAAGTTTGAAATAGATGTTCAAAATGGAAGCTTGAAATAGCTTCGAAATGGTAGCTCTTCTTAAAATATGAAATTTCTTATTGTTTTTATACGACTATGCTTCCCATGTTTTATTTTCTTTCCTAAGTTATATATATTTGAATATATTAAGAGAACTACAAACTAAAACATACTATCCGAGGCGACCAAATAATTAGATTGATAAGACAAAATTTGTGATAGAATTTGATAATTATGAAACAATAACTCGCCTAGGTACACAGGTGAGGCTTTGTTACATAAAGTAAGAATTTGCATTTAGTATATTACTACATAGAATAAGTTTTACTGAACACTTTTTGTTTCATTTTAAGGAATTCCAAAAACATTCAAGGATAGAGGATGAGGATGTTGAGAAGATTTTAGCTGAGGTATCGTCCTTCTGTCCTACCTACCCAGTGAGGAAGGTGTTTTCTGTCCTCAAGATGAAAAAGGATGACTTTGAACAGGAAGGTATGCCAGTGCCCCTTTCATTTTTGTCTCACTGCAACAAAGTAGCGGAAGCGAGACTAAGGTGTTGCTTTTCCGGCGGTGGTGTCAACATAAAGTTTTGTCGTTTAAGTTAGTTTCACTGAAAGTATAAGTGCTAGACCAACCAAACTTGGATCATAGATGCATCTTAGGTAGTACATCTCGACCCATGCATCAAATGCTGGATGCAGCCTACCTTTCATGGTCCATTGACTTTGTCAGCATCTCCATCAACATTAAGTTTTTGCATTTAAGTCAGTTTCTCTGAAACTAAAACTGCTAGACCAAACAAACTTGACATGTGCATTGATGGTCAAAGCGGGACACAGGCGAGACATATCAATCCGAATGGCTTGTATACAGAAATTTTAAAATGAAATTAGCAAAACATACTGTAATTGCCCAAAGAATCTAATATGTAACATTTCTACACAAGTTATTGCTTTCTTGGAATGACAAGTTTTCAATTTGCATATTTTTAGCCAAGGAGGCAGAACAGTTGGAAAAGAAAATGGAGAATCTGACAGCTGAGGAAAAATCTCACGAGAAGGAAGCACCTCGACGAAGTCTGAGGAAACGGGTGAGCCTTGAACTGCCTCAGGTCGTAGAACTCGGGGGCAGTCCCCCTCTCCAAACAACTGAGAATGGACCATCCACTGAGGATATTGTCAATAAACAGGAAACAGGTACGTCTATTACTTAATCTGTAAAATGTTTGGTTATACAGTATTAAATATTATGTCTGAAATAATACTCTGATTTCAATCTGAAATCTTAAGTACACAATGAATATGTAGCACAAACATTAGGTATTGCAATTCTTCTGTAAACAATTAGTAGAATGAGGCTTAATAAGTCCAGTCTTCACTCAGATGAAGAATTGCTTTATCATGATTATAAACCTTAAAGATGTATTAAACTGAAAAAAGAAAAAAGAAAAAAAAATATTATTTATTTGTGAACCCCAGGTTTTGAGAACTTGTCTTACACTTTTCAGATTTTCTGTATGTTTATTTGACACTTTGCTTCTGTATAGTTCCCACAGTGAGTTGGACAGACAAGTACCTTCCTCTACACTCGGCTGAGGTGGTTGGCAATACGGCAAAGGTGAGGAAATTACAGAGCTGGCTTGTGGAATGGAAGCAAAGGCTGGACAAGGAAGCTCGCAAAGCCAAGAAACTACAGATGAAACAAAACAAAGGCAAACAGAGCAAGGAATCTGGTAAGACTGGTAAGTGAATCTCTGGATTTTACAATTAGTAACTACAGAAATACTACCTGTAATTGGTATTCATAAAAGGTAAAGGTCATGAACTGGTTGTAGTTCTATAGTTGGTTGTACAAGCCTATCATATGCTCTTGTTGCCATGTTTTAACCATGTTCCGACTTTTAAACAAAATTTACTTGACTTGGCTTGACTTGAGAGTATCTATCTTTGTGAATAGTGTTCACCATAGGTAGTAAGGGCTAAGTTTTATGTGTTATATTCCGTCTTTGCGTATTGCAGAGTTATCTTCTCTTGTGAGCAGGTATTGATTGTTACGTCATTGGTTTGTG
>JAUMHH010035559.1:0-10178 GCA_032359455.1 Chlamys rubida
ATTCAAACTTGGTTGGAATGATTATGATGCCAGATGGCAATTAGATGGTATGAGAAAATAAGATCCTGCCCCATCCCCAGGGGCTGGAGGGGTGGGGCCCAAATGAGGATTATGGTTAAAAGTTAAAAAATCTTCATCAGACTCGGTTACCTTAATTGTAAATTTCATTATCCCCCAGGTCATCTGCTCTCCCTTCACTACTGGATGCATACTGGATACTGGATGGTATTAAAATATCATTAAAAGCATATCAAAATACAATTAAAAGATGAAAACCACTCAAAAATGCCATTAAATCTTGTACTAATTTATTTAATGGGAAACCAGTCAAAGACTTAAAACCATGTTAAAATAATACTTCATTGCTATTAAAGTACACTTTAATGGCTGAAATCCTGTCAAGATGCCATTAATGAAATTAGATATATTTAATAGCGCTGAAAATGTCATTAAAATTTGTAGCAATAAATTTTAATGACAGTTTTAATGGCTATTATTTTTTTTTAATATCAGTTAAATATCTGAATTACTTTTTTGTTTATATCCATGGCCATTACTAGCATTCAGTCATTGCCATTAAAAAGTGACAGGAACTTAAACCATTAAAGATTTTGTTTTTAATGGTTGCATAATTGTATCAAATATTTCAAATGACAAAAAACCTTTTTAATTGCCATGAAAATATTAGATGTAAAATTGTCATGACATATAGCTAGTTTCATATTCACACATAGTATGTGAAAAAGTTTAATGGCAATTAAAATTCATAAACATATTCTGATTGACTGAACATATATGTTTTGACTATTAAAGAACCAATGCAATTTACAGTGTCTATATAACTTGATACAAAGTCAGCATTCCTGCTTTATGGCTCATCACAATATTTGCCTCAAGTCATATTACCCTGGTACATGTATTCACATGTTAGAAGAAATAAAGTATTGAAAACTGAAAATACCTTGTGTTGTTTTTACCAGAGTTCTCTCAAATGTTTTTAAGTCTGATTTCATTATGGACAGAAAAAAATGCTGAATATATATATGGAGTACTTCAGCTTGCAAGTTTTTCCCTGCTATCAAGAAACCACAAACATTGATCTTCAACAGCAGTTACCAAAGGGTGTGATAATTCTTTTGTTAGAAGAAATGAACATCTATCCCTTTTCTTTTCAACTAGCACATCACTAGCAGCTTGAGTATTTTGTTGAACAAACCACAGAGCAGTGTCTTTGTCAAATTTAACATCTTTTATCCAAGTTATACATGCTAAAGTGTCCGTTTGAGATTCACCAGCAGTCTTGTGTTCCATAAAATATTGAATTCTCCCAAATTCTACAAATTTGCCAGACACAACTTTTTGATGCTGAACTCCTCTGTCCATTTCACGATATACATAAGATGATGAAGTACGTGCAGATTTTAACTCCCTACTCTCACAAGTATATACTTGAATACGGTTAGTATCTAAATCTGTTTCCTTATGATAGAAATATTTCCGTGTTGTACATGAATCACAAAGTAGTTTTCTACATCCTTTATGTAAAGATTTACTATCTCTCCTTCCTAAATGACAAGTTTTCTTCTTTTGATGAAGGGATTCAAGTGTTTCTTCACTTTCATTGTCACTATTATTTTCCAAATGAGGCATTAGGGAATCGATAGATTTTGGAGCGCGTCCTGATGACAGCATGTAATGACACCAGTCGTGAAGAAGAAAGGTTTCAATAGCAGTAGCCTCTGGATATCGCATGTTTGTCACCCGTTTACAAATCCACGAGTTGAATCGCTCAAACACAAACATCCACGTTCCATATACCGGCCCATATCTTCTTATACCATCTGGAATGTGGTGTAGGATGTGTGTTGTGATATTTTGCAAATGTGTCGGAAAGTTCATTTCAAGGAGAGCTAAAACTTTATTTAGCTTTACTTCCAAAAGGTCGACCTCCTCCACAGATATCTTTTCACTGCATAAATCTGTGATACAGTCAAAAAGCAAATATAATGTGTCCCTACATCTTTTTTCCAGTGTATCTTTTAAACAAAACTTCAGAATCCCATGGGTCGCCAGTTGCTTCCAGTCATGAGACTTTAAACAGCCAGTTTTACTGATGAATGAAGAAGGCTTAAGGCCAAATCCTACTGGCACACGTATATTTTCAGCTCGTTGATCAGCAATCTTCAATTCAGCTTTAGTTAACAAAAAAGGAAGATTATCAGGAATCTTTTGTTCACCTTCCTTTGTATTATCACAACCACTGATCCTATGTTGATGTTTAGATTTTTTAGGATGGGAAGCACTTTGTCCACATCTAAGTGTTCTCTTGCCCTTTGGCATGATGCCTGTTACTGCAGCCTCATCATGATCAGAAGATCCAGGTAAAGAAGGAGTTTTTTGATAAATCTTCTTTGTGACCAGTAACCAGATTCATGACATTTTGCACAACATCTTTTATTGTGTGACATGCGTCAGGCTGGCTTTCAGTGATTCTGTTATGTCCTGGCAGACAAGATAAAACATAATCTTTCTTGCATCCTGTTGCAGAAGCCACACACGCAGCTTGAGTTTTATTTTTTGATTTTTCATATGCCTGCCGATACGAAGATTCTGTTTCAATTGAACGTGGTTTTGGTTTGTCAGATTTGTCTTCTTGTTGTTCTACAAAGTTAATGATATCCTTACGTAACAAGTCAGATTTGTGCAAATATGATCTGTTCGAAAGGTAAACAACTTTATCAAGATGTGAACATCTTTTTCCACGAACAAAACACCAATGGCACCCAACCAAGCTACCACTTCCATGTTGATGAAAAACTTTACTAAGTCCTGGGTAATCTAAAATGTACAGCAACAATTTGATTTTTATGTCCACAGGGGCATTGTTGTAGGCACAAAATGTTTTACATCCTGTTAAAAACAATAGTTCATCGACAAGGATTTCTAAGAAAGGATCAAAGTTGGTAGTTTCTCCTTTGCCGTTTCCGGGTATAATTCCAACTAGGTTAATATTTCCAAACAAGTTCCGTACATGCCTTGGAAGATTTAGTAAGGTAAGCATAATAGGGGTCATTGAATATTGGATTCCAATATGATGATATGGGTTAACACCATCTAGCTCTAGTGCATAGGACAAACCGGCTTTGTTGCCTTCAAAATAACCGTCCTTGGAATATACTTCACTCCAGGTGGAAGAATGGTGGACATCCCACATACAAGTATCTTTTTCTTCTTGTTGGTTACTACCAGGATGTGACAATACTAGCTGAGACAAATTCACATCTCCGAACATCCTTGCTATCCTTGGACCAATGGGCACATATATGAATTTACGCTTAGGGATCAATCTGTTAGATGTAGTCTTGACATATCGATCTTCATTGCATACAGGACATTTTTTAAGGCAGGCATATGAATACTTTGCACTATCTCTAAATACAACACAATCTTTTGGACATATGCTGAACACTTTCTTCTTCACAATGAATGGATTAACCAGTTGTCTTGCTTGATGATATGAAGATGGTAAAATGTCCTCTGTATCATTGAGAATGATTTTCTGGACTTGTAAATTGTGAGTAAACATGCTTTTACTCGATGAAGGGTGAGAAACAAACATGTTAAATTGTAAAGTCAACCATTGCAATAAAGTTAGGTTTGAATTGGGATTTTTTTTACTGCAACATCGCTGTCATAATGTGTTGTATCGTAGTTACAGCACCATTGATTTGAATTAATGTTGTCATCATCTGTAACCATTTCATCTTCACTTTCCTGTTCTTGATCATCACTTGTCTCTGATGATGATGGGTTTGTTGTTGCCAGGTTTGGTGAATGTGTTTCATGATCACTTGCACAAGATTCATTCTCTGGTTCTGATCTGAAAAATGAAATAGAAAAAAAAATCACATAATTTTCCTTTCCATATTATGATTTCCTAAAATGGAAACAAGAGGCCCATACACAGGTTGTTGGGCAAAAACCACAAACTTGCGTATAATATGCAAACTTGCCTATTATACGCCAGTTGGAGTATATATTTGTTACTAAAAATAACTCAAATCACTTAAACAGTAACTTCTGCAATATATTATTAAAAATCGCATTGATTTCCGACAAGGTTAATAATATTTTGCTAAAAGATATTTACTGAAACCGTTGGTTACTTAGAAATTTGATGTAAATTTACGGAAAGTATTGCATCTATTATTGGTACTTTCCCACATGCAAATAAAGTTTATTTTTGCATTTGTACGATGTTGCATGACTAAATAAATGCGTCTTAGACAAACAATTTGAAAAAGTTCAGATTAAAATGATTTTGGCTATTTTTAGTAACAAAATCATACTGTTTGTTACTGGCGTATAATAGGCTAGTTTGCGTATTTTACGCAAGTTTGTGGTTTTCCCCGACCTGATACATGCATGCATCAGGCCTGCATTATTCATCTAAACATTACCATTGTGAACATCTATGGTCTGGAAGGCTTTTTAATAGACTAGACATAATACTTATAATTTATGATTGCACACAAAGTGAATTATAAAATGCTTATATGGATTTATTGCTAGAAAAACGTTACTCTAGTTTTGACTGACATAAGGATCCCACAAGGGAATTCATAATCAGGACTAAAAAATAAACAAGCCATTATGTTATTTCTTCGTTTTTATTAACTATTTCGGATTCAGTATTTCTGTCCGTGCATGGTTTACCGTTATGATACGTACCAACAATCGAACCCCCCCAACCTTCCCACAAGCTTTGAACTGTTGCTGTTGTAAAATCATGTTTTTATACATTATTCGAAACATTGCATTTACTATCGGTATATATATTTCCTAAAACATATCTTATTTAGTAGACATAATGCCGTTTTACTCTTACCTAACATCGTCAGACTGAGCTGTGTGAGTATCATGAATTTGAACCGGTTCGCTGCATTCGTCACCTTCTTCGTTGTCAGGTAAATTTGTCCATGGTCGTTTAACGTGCAATCCGTATTGTTTAATGTGTTTTCGTACTGTTCGAAAATCAATCGGTCCATTATTGTACTTACAAACCGCACAGCCACACACTTTGGCTCGTCCACTCATCACACATGTTGTGTATTACCGATTTTCACTTCCGTTTTATGTCGGATATGTAGGCACGGAGCAAATAGTTAAGAATTATTCTGATTGGTTGAAAAAGTTGATCACGCGGTCGTCATTCCCGCCAAATTATTTAAGATGGAGGAGGTCGAAAAATTGTTAAGTAGTGAAGGAAGACAGGCTTTAAAAGGTTAGTATCGTAATATTTGTAAATCAGATATTTATATATTGGGCTTTTTCTGGTAGACCAAATACGATTATCATCCACAAGATTGCCCTCCATAATACGAATGGTCAACAAATCAAGTGAATTTCTGACTGTAAATTGAGAAATACATCACATCAAATGGACTGATAACTGTATGAGAAAATATACAGAGATTCCGAACATTTAATATTACACTCCGGCCGCGCGATAAGCACAAACTTAATAAAATGTTAAAATGAAATTAAATCTTATTTTTTGTTAAAAATAAGATAAAATGGTCTTTTCATTCATTAAAAATTTATGGTGCAGACAATTGCAAAACAACCATTGTCTCATGTAAGTTCTTTGGATTATATATAGTGTAATACTTTGTGTAATGATCGATAAATGTTTTGAAAATGCTTTTTAACCATGTGAAAATATAAATTTTAATTGTGAAAGTAAGGGCAGACAACTATATGTGATTGATGTCTTATCTTTTCCCTGATGTTTTATGTTAATAATCGAACTAGAAGGTGTATTGATAACAAGTATGTTCACGGCATCATTGTTACAAGTTACATTTGATTCTAATTATAATCTGTACTGCATTTTTAGCCTATGGTGGACTGCTTGAATCGCAATGGTCCATAGTCCGCAGTACTAGTCTCCATCCATAAAAAATATATAATACCTGATCTTTTTTATATGGCAATATGTTCTATTTTAAATACATAAATGATATATTTCTCAACGTACAGTCAGAATTTCTGTCATAGTATCAAAAATAGGGTTTTGTAACAGATTTTAATTTTCAATTTTTTGACAATTTTGTAATATTTATAGGTGAAATCTCTGCATTTCAAGAACCTGCTGGTGATTAACATATTTTGAATTACAAAAATACATGGATTTGTTACTGATTTTTATATGCCCGTCAAAAATTTGACAGGACGTATTATGGTATGGGGGGCACCCGTCCGTCCACACTTTGGTTTCCGCACGATAATTAGAGTAAATATTGTTCAATTTTGATGGAATTTGGTATGCAAGTATATTTAGCAAGCTTGCATTTTGGTTTTAGCTCAATAACTTTGTCAAATATGACCAGATTTTGATAAAACTTGGGTAGTATTTATATTATGCAGCGACAAAGGCTAAGATTAAACATGAGCATAACTTACACATAATATTTTACCGTACTACTGTCTGATTGGTTGACAGTTTCCACACAATTAATCGTGTCAAATATGATGAGATTTCTTTGAGACTTGGTCAATATTTACACTTTGAAAGTAGAATTTGCCATTAGTTAATGAACAGTGCAAATAGATTTGGTTTTAATGGTAAGAGAAAAGTAAGAAGAAATTTCATCTTTTATTTTCATTGGTTTACAGAGCTCTACAAAGGGAGACAATTCAATTATTTTTGCAAGTCAATCTGTAAAGGAAATATTCCTTAAGCATAAGTTGTTCAAGTACTGTATATTTCTCCTCCACTGTAATGAGTAATGCAATACAAATGTTGTTTCTTCTTACATTTCTATCTTTTGATACCTTTAGATGTAATAATGCATCAGAAAGATTTTACATATGTTACAATAGCATATATGACGGGCGTATACTGTTCCGCCTTGCAGTACTCTTGTTTAATTTCTTCATTCTTTCTCTTTCAGAAAATGGCATCACCATGGAAAACTTACTAAGGTTTTCAGACAATGATGTGAAAGATTTGTTTTCACATTTCATGGACAGGTTCCATGTCCGCCAGTTTTGTTCTGCCCATACCACTAGTACTAAATTACAAGGATGTGACAATGATGTCAACAATACTATGGAATACTTTGATAGTGATCATGATTCTATGAACATGTCAATTTGCTCAACAGAATCCAGTAATTCAGACATGCATGTGACTTCAGACACACATGGGACTTCAGCTGACAAACATGTGACAAGTAAATGCAGCTTTTCTGTGGATGAACTAATGACTAAAAAGGAACAACGAAAAACTCCTTCAGGGGCACAAAAATATTTTGCAAGCTTGATTAGGGATGCTGCCTCTGCTGCTAACATCTGGAAAGCAGCGCCTCCATTGAGTAATGTCTCCTCCACCAAAAGAAAACTGTTTTTTGATACTGTGTTAGAAGTTGCACCACAGCTAAGAACCAAGAAACGAGAAGTATGGCAAAGGTTGGGAGCTACTCTCCAAAACAGAAGAAAATACTTAAAGATAAATCTAGTGGCCTTAGATCAAGTACTAAGAAAAGTAATACATGTACAGTGGTCTCCAACTCCTTGGCTATGGGAAGCCATGTATATCTTCTGGACAAAGAAGGTAAAGAAGCAGGACAAGGTATTGTCATTAACATTTCAGATCAAATGTTTATAGAAATAGCGGTCAAAAGCGTCCGTGATTCTCAAAACACGACACACTCGGAAGATGAATTAGAATTACCAGAGCCAGTCACACTTCACGGATCCAAGTACACTTCTCTTTCACCGGATCTAATTAAATCTATCATAAAATGGAGGAAAGATAGGCTATCTACTGTAAAACCCAAAACAAGGGTGACCCATGGCCAGAAAAGTGAAGCGACACCAGGCCTATCTACTGTACATGCGAAACCCTCGGAAGAAAGAGTGGCTAGTAAGAAACCTGAAGTTACCTCGAGGCCATCTACTGTGAAATCTTGGGGAGAGAGAGTGGCTATTAAGAAACCTGAAGTTACCTCACGGCCATCTACTGTGAAACCTAGGGAGAGAGTGGCTAGTAAGAAACCTGATACTACCTCGGGGCCATCTACTGTGAAATCTTTTGGGGAGAGAGTGGCTAGTAAGAAACCTGAAGTTACCTCGGGTCAATCTACTGTGAAACCTAGAGAGAGAGTGGCTAGTCAGAAACCAGAAGCTACTTCGACCTTGGGCCTATCTTCTGTGAAAGAGAAAGGAAGGCCAAAATTGGTCCAGAAACTTAAACCTCAAGCTACCACAAAGTGTACCACTAGCGCCAGCTCAGTTAAGTTTAGATCCTTTGTGCTCATGGAATGGTCCAACAGAAAACTCTACTGGGGAATACTGCAAATAGTGGATTTCACAAACGACACTCTTGTAAGAAGTGCAGTGAAATGTTGTGGAAAAGTTGGGGATTCATCAGCCGAAGAAATAATTGAAGTCTCCGGAAATGTTATTAAGATTAGTGTAACTGATTATGAAATTAATCCAAACATGAGTTTTTGTGTTTTGAATATTCCAGCAGAAAACAAGCTCATGGCACTTGTCGATGATGGCACTAAATTTGGAACCATTGAACTAAAAAATCAAACAGAACTTGTAAAGGTTCTTCAGGAACACTTGGATGCCCACAGTGCATAAAAAAATCACTGAAAACTTTAGTGTTGACACTCTTGATCTTTATAGTTAAAGTTTGTTACTTTTTTCCCTTTTGCCTTTATATTACTAGATCTATAGTTACAGGGTGCAAACCACTCCTCAATTTTTTGTTTGCTTTCTAGCTACATGTAGCTTGTTCTTTATAATAATTAGTTGGGATATCATTTTAAGAAAATTTTGATGAATATAATCCAAAAGGAATACATGTTCCATAAGGAATCGCCATGATGTATAGGCAAATTGGAATGACAATGCAAGACAGCATGCTGAAAATTAAATCAATGTTTTATTTTAATAATAATGTATTTAATACAGTTGATTGAAAATGGTATGCAGTTACTACTTACACAAGGAGCAATTCAGTTACAACCTGAGTAAACACAGTTTGACAAGTATATGGAAGTATACTGTAGAATATTCATAATTAAAATTCAGATCCATTTTACGTGGTATTTATTTAGCTCTAAACAGCTTGCACAAATTGTTATGTGAGCTACCAATATAGACATGCATATATGCTCTTTATTCTTTAATACCATATGCTAAACATTCAATATACTTTATAATTATACATGGAAATTGTAACAGTGTTACCAGCATACTCAATACATAGATCTATGCTTCAGTTTTTTTGTAAAAATTTAATTTGTCATGCACATGCAGTATAGTACATGATGTGTTTTTCCAAAAGACATACAATAAATGTTTAATTCTTAACAGGTGTTAAATTATCAGTCTTTAGAAATGTTGATAGGTTTTAACTAACCAATGTATCCTCTTAAATTCCCATTAAATAATGTATATAATTTTAAGTGCTATTATTCATGTACACTTTAATGGTATTTTCATGTGAATTAATTTTTAAAAGATAGTCTGAATTTCTGTTAAAGGCATATTAAGTGTCATTAAAATTGCCATCAACATCAGTTAATAGTCATTTTAATTGTTATTGATATATTTTAACGGTCCTTAAAATAAGATAGGTTTTTGTTTGTTTTA
Source organism: Chlamys rubida (assembly GCA_032359455.1). Taxonomy (NCBI): domain Eukaryota; kingdom Metazoa; phylum Mollusca; class Bivalvia; order Pectinida; family Pectinidae; genus Chlamys; species Chlamys rubida. Next base: position 9,673 of record JAUMHH010035559.1, read on the forward strand.
ATTGTCATCAACTTTTTATTAAACCGGACACACGCTAAAATTCAATTAACATCAATTAAATGCTGAAACTTAATGGTAGATTCAAGACCATTAAAGTGTACATGATTAAGGGGTGAATTTAATGGTTATTTAACAGGAATTTTAATGGGAATTTTTAAAGGTCATTTTATTGGTGAATACATCCAGTAGTGCTGGTAAGTCTGACCTCCCTCTACATTATAAAGAGTGAACCATTCACCCTACCTAGTAAGTCTGACCTCCCTCTACATTATAAAGTGTGAACCCCTCACCGTACCTGGTAAGTCTGACCTCCCTCTACATTGTAAAGAGTGAACCCTTCACCGTACCTGGTAAGTCTGACATCCCTCTCTACATTGTAAAGAGTGAACCCTTTACCGTACCTGGTAAGTCCGACCTCCCTCTACATTATAAAGAGTGAACCCCTCACCCTACCTGGTAAGTCTGACCTCCCTCTCTACATTGTAAAGAGTGAACCCTTCACCGTA
>JAUMHH010035570.1:0-10177 GCA_032359455.1 Chlamys rubida
CTTATTAATCTGTTCGTGAATGGTTAATTTGGTCCTTCGCCACTGTCTCTCTGCTTTTCTACGGTTCTGTTTTTCTACGCGGTGATTTTCATTATACCACGGGGCATTCGGTCTCACAGTTATCACTTTATTATGTAGAGGTGCGTGTTTCTCTATAAGGGCTACTATACCAGATGTGTATGCTTCAACAAGATCATCAACCCCGCCTTCAGTATATTGAAGGGCGGAAGAAGATTGAATGTCATTGTTGAAATCTGGTATTGAAATTTCGCGGAATATCCGGAAGCTCACTTCTTTCCTTGCACGATCTGGCTTACTAAAATTCAGTGTTTCGTGGACAGCAAGATGCTCACCAGATTGGTTTCCCTTTACATCACTTAGACATGGATCAATGGTACAACAACTTGGTGGTCTAAAAAGGTAGACCACTCATCAAAAACCACTGTATTTTGGAAAGCATTCTGTTTAGATGGAGGAGGCCTGTAAATGATACACAATCTAAATTGTTTATCATCACCAATGACAGAACAAGTCATGTGTTCAAAGTGTGTGTAAATATCATCTTGGCTTAAAGAGAGATGTCTCACACTTAGACCTTTCTTATAAAGAACAGCCACCCCACCACAACGTTTGCCGAGTCTAGCATTGTGGAGAAATCCATAGCCTGTTGGTATTAGCTTAGCTAGTACCTGGTCATCGATATCTGAACCTAACCATGTTTCTGTCAATGCAAGAATATCAAAGTCCTGAGATGTTACAAAGTCTCCGATGGACAATGACTTCACCGAGCGACAGTTTAAGGACACTAAATTCAGAGGAATAACTGACTTACAGTGACCAGCTGTTGTTGGCTTGATGACATGTAGATTCTCGTACGATACTGATGTTGTCGTAATCCGTGTGGAAGTATCGTAACGAGAATGCACAATAGTGTTGATGCCTGATACTTCTATAAGTGCAGTGTGCCCCTGCAAGAAAGTGTGCAAGGCGGATAGACCATTTGTCAACAACAAGAGAATACAGCAGTGTCAACAAACATAAATCGAACACAAAACCGATACAACTAGGGGGAAATATAACCAACCGAGGATTTTTATGGAAAGCATTTAAAACGTACAAAAATAACAGGCCAGACGTTCCGGAAGGGTAAGCGTCTTTTGATTCATCAACGACACCCACCATGTAAATCTAGGTCAAATCCAAATCGTGTCACGTCCTCACATTGAGAACTCAGGTAGTGACAGCAAATCAACAAGGCACACGAATGAGCATAATCTAAAAATTCGACCTTCATATCACATCAACCCGCATACAAAATGTATATATCTGAATGTGTTATTGAAAGATTAAGCTATTTGTTTTACCAGTCCTGATAAGATCGTCAATAAAAAATCAGTTTCATATGAAAGCAATACTACATCGACCAGACGTAGGACACAATTTGCTCTTTTAGGAATGCCTACATTCTACTGCAAAATCTTGCCACTACAACACAACAAAGTTATTGTCAACCTGGAACTTAATCATTCTCAATATCTCATCCTCAGAATATTTTATATTCGCCTTTGTGGTGCTTTTCACATAATATATTACATAATAATTTACGACCATATATTTGCATTGCTGGTGGCCTTTTCTTCGAAACGAAAGCTCTCATAATAACAAAACGAAGCGGTTCCTTGAGTTTGGTATAGGATATGGTTTATAAAGGGTCGAAAAGTCATCGAAGAGTTTAGAGAGGATGATGTTCAAGATAAATAAAACGAACTGCTGAATTTTTCAGGTCCGTATCCCTATCAATATTGGGTATTTGGAAAGATAAATTATCATTTTTTCAATCACTACAACGGCTGACTTATATGGTTCGTATGTTCGGATGAACGAAGACATCGCTGTCTATTGCCTACTAAAGTATAACGCACAGCATGTACATTACTGTAGAAAAGACATGGGAAACTGGACAGAAATGCACCCGCTTTTAAGATTTGAAGTATCATATAGGTTTTGATGTACTAAAACAATCGATGACTATCAATTGACAAACCAGACAAAAGCCTGGAAAATTACTATTGTTGAAAGCTAAAACACAACATCAATAGAATACACATGTAGAACACTTTGTGATGTTGACATAGAGTATGATTTAAAAGCATTTGACAGACATGTCTCCAAACTAAAGGCTACATTAAAATGTAGCGAGGATGAATTAGTAGTGGTGCTGTAGTTTTCAATGCTTTAATGCTCCTTATACTTCATATTAAAACCAAATCGAACAAAAACATTTAACCGTCTGTTGTGTGTAGATGTTGCTAGGGTACAGATCGGTTTGGTTTGAAGTGCGTTTCTGTGTTTGTTTGCAATTGGAGTACCTTTTGTGCTTAAATTTTACAAAAAAAATTATGAGCGATTGTTAAAACGAGTTCATGTCGCACTTGTACAGACATTCGTGAATGGTAAACAGTCCATTGCATCAGAGACGAATTAAGAGACGGTGTCGACTGAAGGTGTTTTTATGAAGGTAAGATTAGTAATATGTAACAGATTTAGTAATGAATGAAATTAATTATTAGACTTAACGATATGTGTAATTAAAGGCGCATACAACCATAGGTCATCGTGTATCTGTGTATAATAGTATACCACGTCCATGTGGAAAAGATCAAATGCATATGCTAGTTTGGATTTTCTTAATACAAAGAAATAAGGAAATCAGCTAAATACATTTGACAAACCATTGAATAAGTTTTCCACTATTCCACTCTCATTCATTTATATAGTAATTTAAGGGTATTGTTAGGATTCATCTTATTGCCAGTATGCCAATTTCAAAATTGCTGATCAGTCTTTGTCTTCACTAAAAAAGAAGCTATTGGCATTTGACTAAAACTGTTTTCTTTTCTAATTAGTAATGTCTTTTGTGTATTGATATATTAATATATTTTTATAATGGTTTGCTCATGAAGTTAAAATGTTACAACTGTAATAATTATTCAATGTTGTTATTGAACTTATAGTAATTCAAAGCTTTAAGTATTGATGGTATTCTTATTAATGATATATTGATTCTTATTTTAGCAATGTAATATGCATTTGTTTTTTATTTTTATTTTCACTTTCACTTTTAGAACACGAATCAAAAACGGAAAACTAAAAAAACAAAAAAGTGCAGAATGGCCCAGACGTGTTTGATATTGATGCTGTTACTGATATGCCATGTGGTATTTCCGTCTGTAACAGCTATGGGTACAATGGACGATATCATACAGCTGAACGGAGATTTGTTCAGCAACTACAGCAAAGACTTACGACCAGTGTACAATCTAAGCGATACCGTTCATGTGGACATTTCGTTATTCCTACTAGCTATTTTGAACTTCGATGAAGTGTCTGGAACAATACGTCTGAGCACCATTGTAAGTATTAACTGGATTGATTATAGACTGAAATGGAACTCCAGTGAGTATGGTATTGTTAACTACAACACCAACTCGTCACGTGTATGGAAACCGCGAATTTTTATGCTTTCGTCAGCTGATGACTTGGTTGAGTTTGGTGACGCCAATTTTAATGTTAGGGTATGGAGTACTGGTATGGTTAATTTTAATCCAGGAAAACTAATAAAGTCTAGTTGTGACATTGACATGACGTATTTCCCAACCGATTCGCACGTATGTTCTATGTTGATAGTTCCATGGATGGACACAATTCAAGAAGTGAAACTCCACTTTACAAGTTCAACAATTAGGATGGATTTCTTCACACCACATGGCGCGTGGGAAGTATATAAGACTTCAATTAGTAACAACTTTCAATTAAGTAGAGATGTGTCATTACTAGAGTGTACCATATATTTAAGGAGAAAACCTCAATATTTCTTGCTGTCAATGGGTATTCCAGTTCTGCTTTTGTGTTTCCTCAACCCGTTTGTTTTTCTTCTTCCAGCGGCGTCTGGCGAGAGGATTTCGTTTGCGGTCACAATGTTTCTGTCGATGGCCGTTTATATGTCAAGCATAGGGGAGGTCATGCCTAAAGTTTCTGACCCTATTGCTGGTGCGTCCTATTTTCTGTTGGGAACAATGTGCTTCAGTTGCCTACTTATAGTACTGACGATATTGTCACTGTGTTGTGACGTTGTTCGAAATGTTGAACATTTCCCCAGGTGGTTAATTGCAATTGTTCAATGTCGCACGAACAAGAAGAAACGCAATACAAACGAACGAGATGGCTTCGAACAAGCCACTAGTTATGGTAAAAAGAAGGATAACGACTCATGCGAAAACCAAGAAAGCGAAATCGAGGCAACGCAAACCATGAACGATGAAATACAGACAATTGACGTCACAAAAGTCATTGACAAATCTCTTTTTTGGTTTACCGAAGCAATCGTCGTTGCAGGCGTAGCTTTTTATGCATTAGTTTATATCAGATTTCACTGATGTGTAGATATCTGAAGTGAATCTTGAAGATGCTTCGTCGTGTACATGGTGAAGTAGTAAAGACAAACGTAGAGACAGGTATCTTAGTAGTTAAGGCTAAGCAATGGATAAATATCTGCTAAAGTAGGTAGATAATGTATAATTTTCCATAAAAGGATTAAAACGCCGGTATCTCTTTTGAGTTTAAAGGTCAGTAGTTTAAGTGATTGTGACGCAAAATGTACTCTGGACCTTAATTCTTTCAATATTTTTCCTATTTTACATTGACGTTACAAAGGCTTGACCCGAAAAGCTTACTCACTTTTGGGTTAGAGGATATTGTTTGTTGGAGTAATGTTCGGATCATCAGAAGTGTATTTTTGCTAACTCTTCCAAATCTTTAAATGCATGTTACGTACGTAATGGCCAAGAATCTTATTCATTCAAGTCTTAACAGTCAAGTTCAATATAAACCCCGCTTATAGCGATAAAAAAAGTTGACACAGTAGCTTGATTTTTTAATTTGCTAACATAAATATGTTTTTCTTTATAAACATTTAAAATTGTTTCATTTGTTAGTGTGCGTTTGTATCTTTATGCAGGTTAATTTTGTCTTGGTGTTTTGTAGTCAGATGTTTTGTCTTATTAATCTCTAAGGATATTCCTATTATGTGAAAACAATGTATAGATAACGCCATCTTACAAATATTGGCTCATTACTTTCCGTTGGCTCATAGCTGCAATATCCGTATTTTTCTTACGAGAAATCTAAGGGCATGTCCAAAGTGAGTCATTATATTGGCTCATTGACTCATTATAAGTAACCATATTGAAATCAAGCAATATGTTTCTTCTGTGTTTCTCTGCAAACACAGTACATGTTTGTATAAACGAGTAAATCTGACTTTGTATAGATGTTTTGAATATTGTATTTCGTTTTATTATATAGATGTGTATTTATTCATGCTGATGTGTATTGTGATAAATTATAACATACATATTCGTTATGTAATATGACATAACACTCGCATTCTGTCTCATGTTTATGAAGCTCGCTGAACTTCATTGTTAGAAAAGTCATATGTTACAAAATCTCTAATACAAAAAATGTTATATATTTCGAAGGACAATAAAGTCATCATTCCATCGAAATGTCAATAGTTATTTCCAGGTACATTTTAAAGTTTCAGCAAAGCGTGCAGAAGTAAATATTTAAAACAAATTACAGTCTACTGAGTGAGTTTACACCGACACTCACTCAGTGATCATTGTTCTCGATAGCTGGAGATATCTCATGGCCTCAGCATAAATCGGGAGTTTCCATGACGTCACAAACGCTTATTGTGTGCGGGGGAATGCAAATTTTCTGCGAACGCGACACAACTGTTTGACGTCATATACGTAGATGTGGGCGGAGTTAAAGTTTATTCAAATTTCAGGCTGTTACTTCTATTGAACTGATTACATGTTAATATGTTTCGAAAATGAAATGTGTGTCCGCTGATCGTACTTATGTGTAAAATAGTTATGCAGTATTCCCCAAAAACATATTCACTTTATAACTACATCTAAATTGAGATTGTCATGTGCTTTTTCCTTTACGAAATAAAACCGCTGTTTTTAACCTTTTAAGTGCCAGGGGGCCGATTGGGGCCGATCACAAGTTTCTCAGAGTGCCAGGGGGCCGATGGGGCCGATCACCTGTTTCTCAGAGTGCCAGGGGGCCGATTGGCCGATTACATAGGTCTTAGAGTGCCAGGGGCCGCTGGGGCCGGTTCTATATAAATAAAGTTTGTTGTATATTTTGTTTAATGTTTCTATTTCATATGCCACCTCATCTTAATTACCATACACAATTATGACGTTGGGTTACATGTCGTCTTTCATCGGGAAAAGTGATGATGTAAAATGTACGTACTTATTGTTTGACAAGCACCTGTAGTAATGGCCGTTCCATGGATGCGGATGTTTTCACCTGAACCCGACCGGGGTCCTGGCTTTTACGGAGATCCTAGGCTTCTTCATATGCCAACCGGGGATTCTCGGCCATTTTCATATTTCATGATTCTTTTCCCCGAGACTATGATTAAGGAAATAATTCGGCACACCAACAGGTAATAGTATCAAATGTAGCTTACAATAATCTTGCCGAAAGGGCCTCAAAATATGCATATTTGAAATAAACAAAAAGAAAACAAAAACAGTGTTCCACTGCAGGGCTAGGCTGCAATGCGATTCTTGGTCATCGAATCATTATACCGACGTTTTGACCAACTGGTTCACAATTTTTCTGGTCAATAGAAGTACATGTATGATAAAATACACTTTAATTCTCTAGTGCTGGTCCAGACGTTTTCTTACACCAAAGACAGGTCTTTACGATTTTAGTAAGTTTAGTCAAGTTTACCGCCTAGGTTATTGTTCATGCATCGGAAAATGGAACAGACGACCTTCAGACAAAGGTTTACAGACTTTTGTTGGATTCTCATAATGTCTTATAGTGTCAGCGGTGATGTAGTTGTTGGTCCTAAACGATCATTGGTTAAATGATGATGCATGATAGAAGAATACGAATTGTATAGCAATTGGTGCATATCACGTTTTCTACATTGTAGCACACTTTATGAATGCATTTCCATAAAGATAAATTTGTCTTTGCCTCGGAAAGGACATTTCAGATGATTATTTTGTGAACGCCTATATTGTGTCACCATATTATGCAGTGTAACATGGGTAGCTCCATCGATTTGGTTACATATCCACGCACCATTGGCGATCGTGCGGTTCATTGGGTATCAAAAATATTGTTACGGTTGGGCACTATGGGAGTTAAATAACCAATCACTTAGGGATTGACCTTCATTTTGACGACGTATACGGTAGTATGAACGCAGTTGGCAACAAACATATCAAATTGTGCGCGTTAGCGCTCCATAAACTTCGTTGCCAATTGCGTTCATACTACCGTATACGCCGTCAAAATGAAGGTTAATTCTTATATTTACATCAAAAAAAAATTTAAATGATACATTACGTAGACAAAAAGTCGAAGCGGTAACTACGGTAGCCGTGGTTGCTAGGATAATATAGTTCCAGTGAATCTACATTGATATATGAGTAAAATTTAGAAAATACACAGTGAACAACACTATTTATTTGCCTTTCATGGTTTTAAAATTTAAAATTTAACAATGTGAGAACCCCTTCGATCTTTTCTATCCATTTGCAACGGTCGTCATGTACGCGCATTGACACACTGCTTATGGAGTGACGCGATCAGAACGAAGCCGTCACTGTTGACGTTACCGCCAAAGAAATTTGAATGTGCATCCATTGAATAAAAAAATTGTCAGCATTCTTCTGGTGTATAATTAGACATAATGGATCCCGAATATATTACATGAATCTACGTGGTGAATGATCCAAGCATTGGTTGTCATTGGACTGTTATCTCGCTGAAGCGTGAACGGCGCCATATTTGAAACAAGTATCAATCTGCCGAGCCTTTTTTCACTGCGTATACGCTAATTTATACGCAGGCAGAATTTACTAAGCTGAAGAATGGAGACATGTAAATATTTCTGTGTGATGCAGACAGAGATATTTTAACTCTCGGGATAAGATTTTAAAGATTTAGCATTCGGAAAATTCTTGGGCCAAACTTCAAAATCTTGTTCTTGGATTGAGATTTTTCTGACTACACCACACAAGAATGATGTATTCTATTAGTAGTTCACAACGGTATGACAATGTTTTACTGAATCTTTTCTATATGAGGAAGAATCGATATTAATATGAATAAACTTTTCATTTCAAATACACCCCTGCAGGTGGGGGATCGGGAAAAGATAACACTTGCTGTTACCAACTGCATGCATCGTAAAAGGCGACTAATATGGGAATCCCCTGCAGAATTGGGGATTTGCTTTGGTGTCCTCTATTTGGGGACACAAAAGCGACCAAAATACATCTGATGCGCCCATTGCCATATTTGGGATCTTTATCTTTCTTTGTACTTCTAACTACCTTTTATTTTCTAGCGCCTTGCTTGGCAACACCTAACTTTTGGCATGAATGTTAAGCGGTCGTCCAGGTGAGGAAGGCAATGGGTTCTGTCCCCAGGCCGGGACATACCAAGGTCCTTAAAAAGGTAGTTGTTATTCCCTGCTTAACGTTTAGCATTAAGTAGAATGGCAACAACTGGTTCACCCATTGTCAGTATAATGTGACCGGGTGGGATGCTGTGCTTGGTGCCATCGGCATAGCATTTCAGTGAAATAGCACAATAAAGTCGGCATCAGATCCGCGCTATCACAAGGAGGCAAGCACCTCAACATATCCTGTCTTCTGTATACACACACGCAAGCACACATACGCTACACACATGGAGGCACGTCCTTAAATGACCTTAGCTGTTAATAGGACGTTAAACAAACTTAAACCAAACCAATCCAAATTATTTCAATATCATTTATTTTCTTAAAAAAAAAAAATGTATGATATATGACGGTTTTGTTTATTCTTTATATTTAGTGCGAGAAACATGACGTTAGCTGATTCTTTGTTGCTAGTTAAGGTTTTTGCCAGTCCTCACCGCTAACAAAGGGATTTTTTTAATTATAGGGGAAAACATCAATCCTAATTACATCGTTTACACAAAAAAAAACACGAAAATATACGTAATAAACAGCACAGATGTGGCAGACCTGGCATAATTGCAACATGTACCGCTGCCAAAATGAACCATGTGTTATCATTGCGATATCGCGAATCCATTCAGTTTGTCTGCGAAACTTGTTGCAGTTATACCAGTAGGTCTGCCAAATCTCTGCAGTTTATTGCTGAAATAATCACTGACTGCTGAGCTACTAAGCCATATCATATACGAAATTCTGCAAACGCCAGGTGACGTCATTACCAAATTGGTCAGAGCATCTACAAATGGAGAAATGTTTACGGACCTATACCGACCTGGTACCGGTACATCCCTGAGGGCTGGGTCTAATAGATCGTCCATGGCTGTATCATGGTTTGTTGACATTAGACAATGACGCTTGGTTCTCTGTCCAAGTGGATCTGATACCAAGGGTTGATCCGATTCATCAGGGTCTGTTTGCACCAGCTAACGATTTTATCTTTAAATAATCATCAAAAGAAAGCTTAATGCATTTTTTTAAAAACCGTTGCTCTCTTTTGAAAACTATTGATTCTGACAATAAACGGAGAGATAAAAATGAACACAGATAGAACAATGTAGCTTCATGTATTGAGGCCATGGAATGGCTGGTAGACTGGCAATAGCAAGATGGCAATACACCGTTGTTTAATAAGTCTTGTATTATCAACTTCCTTGGTGGCAGGCTGTGACATATTTGCGCCAAAACGTTTTGAAAATACACAAACACGTAAGAAGTTGGCAGTCATTCACAACATGTAACTCGAGCGAACCGAATTCAAGACATAGATGATATTTAATGGTGTCTTCAGTAATATCAAATATATTTCACGAGTGTGGCTAATACTCGTGTACGTTACAATCTTATATCCGGTACGTTACAATCCTATATCTGGTACGTTACAATCCTATATCTGGTACGTTACCATCCTATATCTGGTACATTACAATTCTATATCTGCACTCGTGAAAATATCAAAATATTAGCCACACTCGTGAAATATATTTGTTATTACTGAAGACACCATTAAATTTTCTATTTATTGCATTTTTAAAGCATAAAACATGAAAAATGTAATGCATTAAA
>JAUMHH010035592.1:0-10177 GCA_032359455.1 Chlamys rubida
ATGGTAACCATGACAACAGGTATGAACATGTGAATGGTAACCATGACAACAGGTCTGAACATGTGAATGGTAACCATGACAACAGGTATGAACATGTGAATGGTAACTATGATAACAGATCTGACCATGTGAATGGTAACCATGACAACAGATCTGACCATGTGAATGGTAACTATGACAACAGATCTGAACATGTGAATGGTAACCATGACAACAGATCTGACCATGTGAATGGTAACCATGACAACATACATTGCTACAACAGATCTGACCATGTGAATGGTAACCATGACAACAGATATGAGCATGTAAATGGTAACCATGACAACATATCTGACCATGTAAATGGTAACCATGACAACATATCTGACCATGTAAATGGTAACCATGACAACATACATTGCTACAACAGATCTGACCATGTGAATGGTAACCATGACAACAGGTCTGACCATGTAAATGGTAACCATGACAACAGATCTGACCATGTAAATGGTAACCATGACAACACACATTGCTACAACAGATCTGACCATGTGAATGGTAACCATGACAACAGATCTGACCATGTGAATGGTAACCATGCCAGCATACATTGTTACAACATATCACCAAACCCTGCTTTCTCAAATTACAGCTCACAAGGAATGATGATGTATATATATGTATTAACTCATTTCAGTGTCATCAGAATCAAAATATCAAATACTAAATAAATAAGAATATACATTGCTTATTGAAAACAGAATATGCATTTAAGTTGGAACAAGGTCTGTTAACAGCATCTAGGAAAAACAACCTGTCAACCCCTATTTTCAAAATAGACTGGCTGTTAGCATATGCCATTGTGGTTTCAGGGGTGAAAAAAGTTCAATAAGGGGAAATAAACAACAACAAAAATATCTTTGGGCTGTCTGGCATGAAGGGACTAACTTCACTTACTGCATATCAATAGAGAAAAATCATCTGTTTCAAAACTTTTCATTCTCAGTAGCAGGTACATAATTAATACTAAATATTATAAAATGTTTTCAACTAGAAATTAATGGCACTTCATAGGCTTCTGTCGAATCCCAACTGATGTCGATTTATGTAGCCCCGTCCAAAAACGTATAAATCTTACAAGATATAAAACAAAATCATATAAAAAGACCGGCTCAATATAAGTACAGTAACATATAAATGATTAAAAATTATCTAAAAAAAAAATATATACAAAATTTAATACAAATAATATATTGAAAAGTAATTTCCCATTACAACATGACAGATATTGACAATAGAATTGATTATGTATGAATGATTATGAATATTTATAAGGACACTAATGAATATTCATGATGACTTGCTAAAGACATATTGCACATAAAAAAGATTTAGTTTCCTTTCATGTACTTTCCCTATTTTCCTAAATGAACTGACCCTTTCTGTTGACTGATACTACTTCAGTGAAGGGGTCCTATTCACTGCATTTGAAGCTATCCAATCATGAGGACAAGTCTATTTTGGTATGTAGGGGGAGGGGGAACTTTCAAACTATTCTATATAATATACAAAAGATAGCATTTCCTCTTCATGAGGGACCCTCTTCAAACCCATGTTCTCACAATGGACTGTTCCATTAATAAAAGTGCAATCTGGTTTATGTTTAAAAAAATCCATCTTTCCTTTACTCATTCACCCCCGAAATTTCATAATGAACTATTCCAACCTTTGAATTGGAGGAGTTTTAAATGTGTCTTCAGGGGTGAATGAGTTAATTCCATATTAATCAAATATTTTGCTGATGTGTCTCAGCACCTTGGTAGGTCCAGAATGGAATCTCCTATGATTACTTACAGATCAGTCCAATGTCAAGACATGGGGATGAAAAGGATATGATACAAACATGAAAATAAAACATATGTATGGTCCTGCATGTTCTACTATCAGCTAATTATGACAGGTATCACTGTAGAATAGTTCCTCATGGGGTGTTTTCAGTGTGACACCGGGGCACCTGTTCCTGTAGCACTACATGTAAACAATATACCATTCAGTACAACTAGTGTACCGGATGACCTCCAAAATGTCCAGCACTCCTCTAGTAGCACTTCCTGTTTTCAACACTTCAACCGCGCACCAGCCATGGCCTCCACAGCTGATTCTAAACCGCCAGAACGGTCAGCGAACAGTAAACCTGGTCATTCGTGGTCAATTGCTGACCTGCTGCATGGTCAGATTTGACCTCTGTCCTCTCTTTCGGGCTGAAGTCGATGTCAATGTTACGAAAAGCAGGATAGATGAAGACCGATTTCTCTCGAGAAAAAAATTCCGAAATGAAAGTTGACACTTACTATAATTATTCATATTTACTTTTATGCCCAGCCAATAAAATCACGGTGGCACCGGGTCGACTCCTCCATGGAGAAGAATAGGTCACGAAATTGGGTCACATGATTCAGTGAGACATGCATACACACAAGTGAGAGTTGTTATCCATTCTCTATGTTACGGACTTCCCACTAGTAGCTAGGTCACAGGTCAAGTGGCACTGAGACGAGAACTCTTCAGGATTGAAAGTTACAAAAGGGCTCCTAGGCATGCTGATGAGAGAACTGAGGTTGCCAGGGCAACTACTAGGTTAGTGTAAGACACCAACAAGACTGTGGCTGAGTTGACATAGCCGCTTTTGGGCACTGAAAAAGCAAAAGAAAAAACACGTCACTGAGAGACACCACCACAAAGATAAAAGGTGCAAGCTGTTAGAGCATGATATCCCAAAGCCCAACCAATCACAGGCATTCTTACATCCCTCAGCTATGTAAAACACACAATGATTGGTTTAGACTGGATTTCCCAACCAATCACAGGCATTCTTACATCCCTCAGCTATGTAAAACACTCAATGATTGGTTTAAACTGGATTTACCAACCAATCACAGACGTTCTTACATCCCTTAGCTATGTAAAACATAAAACGATTGCTTTAGAAGGAATTTTACCCCAACATCTAAAAATTAAGTTATATGACAATAATAAAGGGACATTCTGTGTGTATCCCAGTTGAATCCCTAATACATAGAGGTTGATCTCCTTATCATAAATTTGGGACAGTCGTCACTCAAAATGTCACAAATATTCATAAAGATAACTTGACGACTAAAAGGAAAATAGGTCGCTTTCTCTGGATTTTGTGTTTTATAGACCCGGACAATTGTTCCCAATCCTGGTAACATCGACCAAGTTAACCCTTTCACCCCTATGTAACTTAGGTAGACTCTACCATACATTGATCTGGATGAGTCCATTATGGTCTACAGTGGTGAAAGGGTTAAATCATCAAATGGTGCTTACCTATTTGGCCAGAAAGGTAAGACAGCTTCGGTAAAATAACATGTTATACAATACGTGAAGGTAACAAGATGTATTACTCCAACAGAATACAGATTTCTCAACCTGGGTTATGTTTCCAGGATATTTTAGAATACAGAAATTGGAAGAAGCTCTAGGCCCTTCACGCTGTCTTCTAATCCCCCCATCTTCACAAGTGTGAGCCTCCCCCCTCCCCCCTCTGTGCAGGGATCTAAGACTGGCAAATCACTGGATTGGGCATGCTCAAACAGCTAACAGAGATGTGCAAATGATACGGGGTATACTAACAAGGCACACATATATAAAACATGAAATCATAGTACAGTATACATAGCACTGACTGTTAATCAAGATTTGTTAGGTTCATTTTTCTTTTTGGATATTGTTCTTGTTCCGTTTTTTCTACATCATAAGAAGCTACAATCATCTTGATTTGAACACTCAGGCTAAGAAATAAGTAAAATAAATAAATAATGCATAAATAATAAGCACAAGATTCTTTGTTGTGTTTTACTGTGAAAACCTGTATAACAAAGTCTGCCCTCATCTATACTTAACCCCTTCACCACTGTAGACCATAATGGACTCATCCAGATCATTGCATGGGAGAGTCTACTAAAGTTGCATAGGGGTGAAAGGGTTGAAGAACCTTCCAAACAGAAACTGCTTCAATGTGGACCTGAACTCTGGGACGATGGAAACAGGATGTTTGATATTAGGACAGTCTTAGTGGGACCTTTGACATGAGGACAGTCTTAGTGGAATGTTTGACATTAGGACAGTCTTAGTGGGACCATTGACATGAGGACAGTCTAAGGGGGATGTTAATGGGACCTATGACATTAGGACAGTCTTAGGGGGACGTTTGATATAAGGACAGTCTCAATTGGCACTAGGACAGATTTAGTGGGGCATTTGACATTAGGACAGTTTTAGGGGGACGTTTGATATATGGACAGTCTCAATTGACATTAGGACATACTTAGTGGGGCCTTTGGCATTAGGACAGTCTTAAGGGGACCTTTAACATTAGGATAGTCTTAGTGGGACCATTGACATTAGGACAGTCTGAGGGGGACCATTGACATTAGGACAGTCTTAAGGGGACCTTTAACATTAGGACAGTCTTAGTTGGACCATTGACATTAGGACAGTCTTAGAGGGAGCATTGAGATTAGGACAGTCTTAGAGGACCATTGACATTAGGACAGTTTTAGAGGACCATTGACATTAGGACAGTCTTAGGGGGACCTTTGACATTAGGACAGTCTAACTTTGACATTAGGACAGTCTTAGAGGACCATTGACATTAGGACAGTCTTAGTGGGACCTTTTACATAAGGACAGTCTTAGGGGGACCTTTGACATTAGGACAGACTTAGTGAGATATTTGAATTAGGACAGTCTTAGAGGACCTTTGACATTAGGACAGTCTTAGGGGGACCTTTGACATTAGGACAGTCTAAGTGGGATCTTTGACAGTAGGACAGTCTAAGTGGGACCATTGACATTAGGAGTCTTAAGGGGACCTTTAACATAAGGACAGTCTAAGTGCGACCTTTGACAGTAGGACAGTCTAACTTTGACATTAGGACAGTCTAAGTGTGACCTTTGACATGAGGACAGACTTAGTGTGACCTTTGACATAAGGACAGTCTAGGGGGGGGGCTTCATTATTGACAGGTTTTCACAGTAATGAGACAAAAGAGGTTGGTCTGATGCCTCTACATATCAACATGCATAATAAAGAAATCAAGAAAAAATGCACACATAAACGGTCAGTGGTAAAGAAGATATAGTCTAATGCTCCATCAGCTATGCATATTCATTAGGATTTTGCTGTTCAAATTCTGGTTAGCTAAACGATCAGTAATGCAAAATATTCAAGTGTATTTTCATATTTATTGAAATTTTAAAAAAAATATATGAATTTATAACGATTCATCATGACCATCTGCACATAGAAAATGCCAAATGGTTGGATTTTTTTTCAGATTTTCACAACAAACCGTATTTGGAAAATTTGACTTAATTAGTCATTGAAGAAATCAGGCTACTGAAAAAAGGCCCAAGGTGTTGGGATGATTAATGATGTATTCCACTCAGAGCAGTCTTTTGATTGGTCAGAATGGTAGATTCAGATTTTCTGATTTGTCAATCTAACCAGGCATATGTGAATTTCATGCAAATGCAATTGGTGCCTTTTTGTTTGGTTGGACCTTTATTGGACAACCGCCAATCATACAATGTATGGTTATCAGGGGAGACAATCCATGTACCGACCAAACTTCTGTTATGAGAAAGAAAATCCATGCGATGATTGTGTTCAGGTGTAACGGTTTAAAATTGTATTTCCTCATGTTGGCATTAGTACAACTTATCTGTGAGATCTCCACTAAAATCACACACATGGCTGCTGGCAAAACTTGCGAATGACTTGCGAATATTTTAGCTATTTCTTCAGGTTTCAACATGTTTTATTCCTTTAGGTAAGATATTGAGTCCATTGCTAAGTTCTTTATTTATTTATACTTTAGATACTTTAATTTCTGCTTCAAAATCATTAATACACTCGATTCAATATTTCCATCAGATTTTGTAAATTGTCCTATGGTCTTACAAACACCAAACTCCCTGATCCCACAATTTTATCTCAAGCTTTCTGTTTTAACCCATTCCCCAACCCAACAATTTCCCATCCAAACTCTTCACAACATCTCTCAATTTTCTACAGCTTTCTTGTCCATCGTCGAAAAAAAAAATAATTACAATACAGCTGTCCATATGTGGCTAATGACCTGTTTTCAGGTCTTATTTCTGAGTCTCGCATCCTTTTTGGGTTTTTGTCTGTCAAATATTGGTGCTAGTGACACCCCTTCAGTCAACATAAACTGCTCTGAAGAACAGATCTATTTCACATCAAAGGAAGGTAATGTCAGGTCAAGTCATTCAAAGGAGACATCAGTCAAGCGTCCCACCGTTGCCACCAAATTTATATCTTTATCATGGTTTGTAATTCCACCATGACTAGAACAACAGAATTCTACCATCCAGGCTCCAAGTTGTTGCATCCAGTAATTAAACAAATTAAAAACAACCTAGAAATGACCAATACACACAATTTACAACACAATCACTGCCTTTATATCACATGTACACAAACATCAATGAACAAAATTTCTGGCGAAAGCCACCAGGTCTTACCCTCCAATGGAGACTTTGCCATCTCTGAGTGTGTGTGGTAAGAATGAATACAGGTTAGTCATAAACGCTGATGTAACCAAAGGGAGATAACTCTAGAATGCCTTTGAAATGTTTACATCCATTGAGTATAATACCGTAACTGCACTGAGAATACTGATAAAACATAACTCTTTAAAAAGCTCAGACTTGATGACAGGGACACAACTTCATCCAGAATAACCTGGTCAATATTTGTAACCGAGATGACTCTTTCGATATCCTTTAGCAACGGTGTCGATGCAATGACAAATTTTCTTGATAATGGAACTAACTCTTCTCATCACACTTATCAGGGGAGGTAATTTCTAATTTCAAAAAAAACAAGTGGAGATAACTTTCTAGGATAATACCCATAGCAACATAAATGCTTATCCAGAACTCTGAGCAACACTCAAACTGAGGAACCTCATCTCTCCCTAATAATGAAGTATTTTCTTTTGATCTTTGATGTAAATAAATAACTCATCCTAGTATTTTTTTTCTGATGAATCTGCTTCATTTAAGTATTTCCAAGGAAGACAACCTATCCTATCACCAATTATTATAGATAGTAGAGATTTGTTAAGCCTGTATGCTGTGAATGGGAAGAGTAGCTCCCTCTTGGTACTTTGTAAGTGACATATAAAGGGGGGGAAATCAAGGCATGTGATAAATTAATTGATAAATACCTTCTCATTATGACTCACACTTACGGTAACATGCCAGGAGTCTTTCATGTCCCTTTATTCTCCCATTGGATTCTATCTATCTTAGGCTGACAGTGCAAATTTAAAAAACTTTCAATGGAGATTTAAAAAAAAAAAAAAAAAAGTTTATTTTTTTCTGATTTTGAGATCTTCCCCATCTCTTCCGACTATCGTTTCTAAGAAAGTGCCAACATTTTAGTTTGTCCTTGCTTGGTTACGAGTATGACATTTTTTATTTCTTTTATTTTTAATCTCAATTGAAACCTTTTTCAACTTGCACTGTCAGCTTTAATCTACCTCTTTTCAATAATTTTTTCTGTCTTCATTTTTAGTCCAATTTTGACAAAATTTTGCACACTCTTCACTGTTAAGTTTTGCTGAAAAAATCATTTTTTAAACATTACAGAAAAAATTCAAGGAAACTCAAATATGTATCCAGATAATTTAATTAACATCAAAAGTGTTGGATAGTTATCTAGCTGTGTGCCAAATTTCATCAAAAAGGAATGAAATATGAGGTAAGAACTTATTTTTTTGAAAATACAAAAGTTAATTAACATTGAAGAAACTTTTGAGAACATATTATGAAGTGAAAATGTAAACAGCTTATAGCATGTCACTGCATCTTCTAATCTTGACTCTAAAGTTTCCAATACAAGGGAGATAATCCAGTGGGCTATTAAAAATCTTTGGGTCCAGTTGATTTCAAAACTTTTTTGAACACTTTGAGATTGATAATAAGAATCTGTGAATTTCTAGCAATAAAAATGATTTCTTGTCGGTCTCCTATCATGAGACTTACAGTGAATGGTGAAGGTAATAGTAGCCATCACACAAGTCCTGCATATTGCAATGTATGAATGTCTTAATTATTGTACAGATCAATTCTCTAAACAACAGGGGCACTGTATCAAACTTCAGGCAAGCCAGCCTGAACAACACTGACTTTGCACAGGGGGAATTAACCCTTTCACCCCTAGGTAACTTGAGTAGACTCTACCATACATTCATCTGGATGAGTCCATTATGGTCTACAGTGGTGAAAGGGTTAATGCTCAACATTCATTCTAGCCGTCATGCGGTCAACATTCTTGCTAACTACAAAAGCACAACGCACAACCGTAGTCCCGCGAAACATTCCCGAAAAAAAAAATCATCCAACAATGCCATTTACTTACTGCTGTCTGAAGCTTCTATAGCCCCCTTCTCTAATGAGCCTGCTACTGGGAAAGGGAGATAACTCATTATATAAAGGGGAACAACTCTGTATAGACAACATGGCTGCGACTGAAGGTATTCCACATAGCAAATAAATCAAATTAATAAAGCATCTATTAATAGCAACAACTATCTCACTTATAGTGTTTCCCTTGGTAAACATTTTAATAGTCAATTCACAAAATATTTTCATTTTAAATGGCAAAAACAAAATATCCCACATTTAAACAATTCATATAACTATAGAATATTTTCATTTTAAATGGAGAAAAAAAATCCTATATTTCACAGATAATTCAGTAAATTGTGATTTATCCTTAGTATCCATGGAGTTATTTAATATTTATACTAAAAGAAATCTTATTTTTAAGTGGCAAACACCCTTCCTACAATCTATTGTTGATTCCATCAAATATGATAGTATTAATCTCAGATAACTTTGCGAATTAGGAATTAGAGACATGTTTTTTTTTTTATAAGACAACTTTTAAATAATATGTGTCTTTTACCTTAATAAATGCCCCACAGGACATGAAAGTTATAATTTCATTATCATACATTAAAACAGATACAGAAATTTTCAAATCATTGATCCATGCAATTATTTATTGATTTGGGGATAATATTGAAAGAAAAAGAAACCAGTTCCCAAATGTATGTAAAATATAAAATTATAAAAATATCCTATTGAGAAATAACTTCCAAATTTCTTATTTCAGCCAAGGACAATTCTCATGGTGATTATAATAATTGTCCAATCAGAATTTTTGTTTTAATTGAAAACCAATTTTAAAAGATCTAGAGCAGATTAATTTGTTTCAAATTTGTATTTTGTCAACATTGAAAGTCAGATATGATAAATGACAGACATTTTTTCTAAAGTAATCTATTTTGATAGAGGAGACCAAAGCACCGCTGAGAATATTTCTAGATCCAGAAGGGGTTGATCATGCGAAGAGTGCTATCATACTTGGGAACTAGAGTAGCCTCCCCTGAGTACCAAATAATTTTAAGTTGATTTTCTGGGTTTTTTTTTCATTTATACAAAATAATTGTTTAATGCTCACAGGAATCAATATTACTTTCTCCAGAAGGAAACATAAAGACCTAAAAATTCAGATCTGCCAATTCAGTTAATTCTTTCATCAGAATAAAAGGGAAAAGTTGAGGTTTGATAAAATAAATTGATAGCATGAATTCCTAGCATAGGTCAGCAATTGAACTAGTAGTTTTGAGTGTTTTTCCTGTGTTGTATTTGGACTTGTAAGCATTCCTAACAAAATCTGAAGATTTGTCTTTCAAATTTAAACCTAGAAGACTCCCTGATATATAGATATATACAAACCTAATTTGCATTGTACATATGTTACAAAAAGGACTTTGTTTAAGATCTCTTAATCATATTTTTTTTACAACTTAAGGTACAGAGTCTCAGCAATCTGTAATGTACCTCCACGAAAAAAGAGTTATAATTTGTTTGGCAATTTTTCTGCCTATTTATTATAGCAAAACGTTAATTGTTATTACTATATTTTAGAATGTTGTGTCACAATGGTTTACTGGACCTGTAGTTTATAATGGAGACTCGAGTGTAGAGCGTGGACCTGTAGTTTATAATGGAGACTCGAGTGTAGAGCGTGGACCTGTAGTTTATAATGGAGACTCGAGTGTAGAGC
>JAUMHH010035614.1:0-10176 GCA_032359455.1 Chlamys rubida
TTGTTCCAGTCTACTCAGCTGTAAATGAGTACGTGGTTGGGCAGTGCTAAAATTGTTGAATGCTAGCTGTTAGCGCCAAAATGGCAGCTCCAGCTGTATGCTCCTCAGGGAGTTGAGAAATGTATTGGCTGGTTGTAAAGCCCCTATAACCACGGATAATAATTTGTGAACTGCTTTGAGACGACCTACAAACTAGGTTGTGATAAAGCGGTATATAAGAACCTCAAATTATTATTATTATTATTATAATATCAAAATGGTGGCAGTATAGCAAGGATTTACTGTACATTTACCAATTATTTCAAATACAGTCTAAATAAATTAATGCCATAGGGACTGACATAATGCAGAAAAAGGATCTTAATTACACAGGTTCTAGGTTTCTGGTTTGTGCAGGTTTTCCTGTTGTACAGGGTTTTCTTTAGACAGGTTGCTCAGTCTAAACTGACCAACTGTGAACTCATGTACATCTGTACAGAAAACTCTTTTTCTTTCCTCTCCTACTCTTTTTGATGGTGTCTTAACCCTTTCACCACTGTAGACCATAATGGACTCATCCATATCAATGCATGGTAGGGTCTATTAAAGTTACTTAGGGGTGAAAGGGTTAATGGGAGCCCAATCTTCCTAGGGCCTTAGAGTTGAGTTGACAGTTTTCAAATAATGTATAAAGTAGGGCCTCGATGAAAATCTTATCTATAGAGGGTTCAGTTTAAACAGGGTACACAGTACAGTATAGTACATGTCCCACTGTGGTCAAGATGTTTCGTGAAATTCTTTTTTAAAAAAATCTGGCTAAATTAAACATTTATTCAAGGTAAATTTGTAAAGAGCTCCTAATTTGATCCAATTCCTCAAAAGGTGACAAAGTTGCATACTTGAATCAAATCAAGTGTTGCTTCCTTTTTCAAAATATTCTCTACAAAATGTGAATCAATCTATAGTAATCTAGCTGACAAGCTGAGAACATTCACTTTAGAATAGAAACCATTGTACTGTATGTGGGACGAAGTAAAAGTGTTATGAAATATTGATTATGGAGCGTGGGATATGAATTATAGATGGTAGTGGGTACGTCTAGTTGATGTGTTGTCTATCACACCTACCTGGTAACCTTCCTCAGACCTCTGGATCTATATATATTTCATTGACTTTTTACCAAGGGAAGGGAGATAATCCAGTCTTGCTAAAAAGCCCAAAACTGTGACTATGCATTTGAGACTTTTTTTCAAACAAGATTGTAGCTTTGATAAATCTTGAAAAGAAAACCATACCTTGTGGAACTTTTATGAAAAAATCATAAGATGAAATAAACAAAAAAATTCACAACAAAACTGATATGAATACAAAACATAACTGAAACAGGGCTAGATTCAGAACCCTGGCGTTTCGTTTCAGTATACTATCATTATAATCACCTGAGCTACCTGGTTAACAGTAAAACCCTGGTCCAGTTAAATTTATTTTTTTTGTGCTACATTTGTATCCAGGATTTTGAAATTAAGGGAAGGTTACTGTATGTAAGAAACTACAGTGGAATTCTCTAGTGTCTTGCGTTCATGTGGTGTAACAGGGATCCTGAATGTTCTCTGTCTGAAAAACAAAGGTTCTATGAAATATATTGTGTGACATTATTCGGTTATATTTACAGCATTGTCCCACAAAGGCAGAAGCCAGAAGGAGTGCCGCCAAAATAGCCCTGATGAATTCTGTATTTAACGAGCACCCGTCGCGCATGATCACGGACGACTTCGTAGACCACGCTGTCCATGATGCCGCTGGATCTTTCCAGGTGAGCTCTTTGCTTGAAACATTACTAAAAATACATTTCTTTAAATCCCTATGTGTATTGGAATCAAACATTTAATAAACAATTCTATTATGAGAGAACAAAACTGGTACCGCGACACAATTGAAGCTGGCAAAGACTGAAGGGTATAAGTGTAAAATTTAAAAGTAGGTCACAGTATTTGACTTTTGACCTGACTTGAATTTAATTCATATAAAATCTAAAAACATTGAAGTTGTATACCGGTACAAATGCATGTTACCTCACCCCTGAAATTTCATAATGAACTATTCCAACCTTTGAATTGGAAAAGTTCAAATGTGTCTTCAGGGGTGAAAGAGTGAAGGTAATGGAGTGATTTATATGAGTACTTGATCAATGTGCATGCAACCAACCTACATTGTAGTTTGATGATGGGAGTTAAACTCATTTTATGTAACACTTAAGAGTACCACGCTTAATGCTTGGTGATATGGCTGCACACTTAAATTGGAGTGAAGATATTTTTTTCATAAGTTACGACTTTGTCCTTAACCCTTTCACCCCTACATAACTTCAGTAAACTCTTCCATGCATTGATCTGGAGGAGTCCATTATGGTCTACAGTGGTGAAAGGGTTAAAACAGTAAAAGACACATTGATTGTTTGTAGAATTGAAGATTAGAAATTTAATTTTCCTCTCTTCCCCACAGGGAGCGCCGGAGCAGGCAGACAACCCAGCCACAGGGATTGGTGCTTTTCGCTTTATGTTGGAGGCCAATAAGGGCCGCACTATGTTAGAATTCCAAGAACTCATGACTGTGTTTCAGCTGCTGCATTGGAACGGCAGCCTGAAGGCAATGCGTGAACGCAACTGTTCTCGACAGGAAGTGTTGGCACACTACTCGCACCGTGCCCTGGACGACGACATGCGCTCACAAATGGCACTCGATTGGATAGCACGGGAACAGGAAATTGAAGGTGTCATCAGCCGCGAATTAGAAATCTCAGAAAAAGAACTGGAAAGTGCGAGATTAGCCGGACGTGAATTACGCTTCTTCAAGGAGAAGAGAGACATTCTAGTTCTGGCATTAAGTCAGATCGGCCCCCCGGAGAGCATGGCATGAAAAGATTATTGAATTTATTCATGAGCCATAATATATATATAACATGCTTTTCATGAGAGATCGTCTCTAAAGCTATTCAACATTTAAGGCATGTTAAGACAAAAAGTAATAATTGTGTTATCATTTTAAAGCATAGTTGTAATATTAAAGGTTGTCAAATTAGGAAACAATTTGAACAATATTTTTTGTACGTGCATAGATATGTACTCCCAATATATTTGACGAAAACTGTTGAATAACCAAATAATTTTTATTAATACCAAGTTATTACTATGGATACAAAATACCTTTTTCTACATTTGTATGTACATTATATTTAACTCATTCACCCCTGAAATTTCGTAATGAACTATTCTAATCTTTGAATTGGAAGAGTTCAAATGTGTTTTGAGGGGTGAATGAGTTAAGTTTTATTTATTAATTTAAAAGTTCCAAATGGATAGTTTTACGTTACGTTCCAAAGGTAATGAGATTTTTTTATAAAGTGTTGTGTTTACTACAAAATGAATTTTGCCAAAAATAAAACATTCATAAGGAAATACCCTTTTTTGAATTTTCCCTGATGAAGGTTTTCTTCTGTCATATACATCAAACTTGTAATTGTGACCATTTCTATGTATGTTCAGTTCTTGATAACTGGAAAATAAATGTTTTTGGAAAGATGAAACTAAATATTTTGTCAGTTTATAATACAAATGTTGCAGTTAACTATGAGTAGTAAGAATTATCTAATCATTGGTTTTAAAACATATTCATATTTTTCTAAAATCATGCAAAATATCTATTTAATATGTGTCACTATGGAATGTTTGCAATATAGCCTGTAAATTAAATTGGACATGGAATCATGTTTTTATTGGCTCATGGAAAGGATTAACTCGTTCTAATCGGAAATTTGTTTTCAATTTACTCATATAAATGTACATTTACCTAACTGCTTATTCCTAGTTGTGGATTGAAAATGCTCATTTGTTTTGGACAAACATTGACATGTTATTGTTCATTTATATGGTTGTCATGCAGACATTACCGGCCACTGTAGTGACGTCAGTCAAGCTTTATGATTGTTTAAACCAAAAACATGTTTCGGAAATTTTAGAATTTAGGATTTTAAGTCAGAAAATGCTTAAAAATATCAACCTTTATTTATTTTATAACAGTTATGAAACAAGGTTCCTGACTTGCATTAACCATTCTTGTTGGCCCAAATGAAAGCACATCGAGGGTTGAACTCATTCACCCCTCAAGACACATTTGAACTCTTTCCAATTTAAAGGTTGGAATAGTTTATTATGAAATTTCAGGGGTGAATGAGTTAAGTATGAGAGGAAACCAGAGTACATACTTAAAAACAAGCTATGTGGTTTGGAGGTTGACCCAATACCTTTTTAAGTCTGATCGGGGAATTGAACGTAAACCCCGGCATAAATGATAACACAGATTGTTGTTGTAACTATACTACGGTTGAAAATCATCAGAATTGTAAATATACGGACCTTTGCGTAGTTAATATCGTTGATACAGAAGTATTATATAGAAAGTATATTTTTATAGATAGATATATTTCTTTTCTCACAACTTACTGTCATACAGTGTTATGTACAATGTATTCTGAACTCCAGCGATTTTTTTGTGCGTATTTCCTGTCACCGTGTCGTATGTACGTTTTGTTTCAATGTTCAGTGTAATCTTACATTGTCAATTTGAAATACTCACGCGAAGTCTTTTAAAATGTGGAAACATTATAACAACACTGGTTATTTATCAATCTTATGCTATTTTTCTCATTTATTTATTTTGACTATTACTTATATATGTGATGCACTTTAAACAGGAACTTAATTATAAAAATACAGCGAAATTTTCAAAGTCTTGATGTTTTAACACATTTTCCAGTTGGAATAAATTGAAATATTCTGATATTATCTAGCAAATAAGAAAACAAATTCAGAAAAAAAAATTCAATGTTTGAAGTGCGTGGATGAACAAAATTGATTCAAATAATTTTTGTTCATATGAACGAAGTCGGAGTTCAAGTTGATGCACACTGAAACAAAACATTTTTTATGAGGTCCTTGTCCCAAATATTTTCAGATAAGTCTTATATTTATATCCCTTTGTGATATTTTTTTCTTCCATTTGTCATCTTTTCTGACCTTATTGTCTTGCCTATGAACAAACCGTTATTTACATGTATACCCTATAGAAATTCAAGATGACAGCAGTAACATTTCACATTACAGCCTCTGGTTTATAAATTCAAAGTTTGTCTTCACCATTTTTCTTCAATTTCTGCAATTGATTATTATTATGTGATATATCTTTAATTTTTTTCCTGCTGTATCTCATTCAATACCGGTAATACATATAACAGCTATGAACATTTTGCAAAAGATTTTATTTTACCTGAAATACTTTTCTGAAAGGGCTTCCATATATATACCTGGTACATGTATTCTAATTCTTGTACATATTTCCATATTTATAGCCATTATCTCATTTCTTCCATGTTATCTGTTGTGATTCAGAGGAAGTATAAAGCAAAACTGTTAAAAATGAACAAATTTGTGTTGTGAGAGCTATCGAACGGTCTTTGATTGTGAGGGCTGGAGATATATCTGTTTACAATGAAAGGTTGTTTGTCGGGTCAATTTCATAATTTTGCAGAAAAACAAACTTTATTCTAAATAACTGTTTGTACCTTCAATATACATGTAATGCTTTATAATTTGTTGCAGAGGAATTTGAAAAAAAAAAAATCACATATGAACAGTTTGAAAGCTCTTTCTTAAAAAACTGTACTACCCGTAATAAGGTTAAGTTGTCAACTTTATATCAGCTTGTCCATCTTTACATTGTTATTATATCCTTGTTGTAGCTTGTCAGTGTTGTAACCATGGTAATTAATATAAGTGTTCATTATACAATCTCTTACCCCATGTGTTGATATACAGGAATGTCTTGGTTGAAGAAAAATACCTTTCTAATTAAGCTTGGACGACACCGAGCAGAGCCTAGGATACTGTAAAAGTCTTCTTTTGAGGGGGTCCCAAATTTTTGCAGATTTGCAAAAAAAATTCAATTTTTGTTGATCATGTTTTATCGGATTTCAGGTCTAGTGGTCATATGACACAAATTGGTATGGTAGGGATGGAGTAATTTGCTCTTAATTTCATGCGTTGTATTTTTCGCTGAAAATGTTACAGTATGAAAATTACGAGAAATAGAACCCTACAAAAATTGTGAAAATTGAAACCCCACAAAAATAAACGACCTTTTCATGACTTGATTTCATCCAGATACCATGATAGAAGAGTGTATGATAACCAGAGTAAACTTACTTGTATTCTCGTACCCCTAAAAGTTAGAATAATATGTGATAACTTGGCAGCATACTATCTAAATTGTGCTCGCCAATGTACTAGTATATATATTGAGAATGGTGTCCATTTTATTATGGTTTCAAAGAGAATGTTTGTGAAATGTGCTGAACTACTTGTATGAGACGTGTATGAGAGAGATATCTCAACTCTTGTGTAAGAGAAAATAATCTGATGCCAGGTTTTACTTTAATATGAGATTTTTCCTGTTTGGGGTACGAGCCTATTGTTTATCTCTCTATTTAAGTGCAATACTAAGCCTCTAATATTACCGTAGTAGCAACAGTTAAGTATAAAGGGTAATACATTGTAGTTTCATGGATCAAAGTTGTCATAATTATACTTTGTGTACATAGTAGTCGTAATTTTCATTCCGCAGTATGTTGATGGTCTGGAATCAGAGATCTGATTTTAATCGTGCTGGTCGTGTCTTAATGTATTTTGTCTCGTAAGTTTGCTGTATTTTTCACATTCAATTGTTGAAGTATAAAGCATATTTTCAAAATTGCTTTGTTGTTATCGCACATTTATGTTGTCAAATAATAGTTTGGCTAAAATACATGATTGTCGTTCTATACAAGGGGAGATAACCTAACATAATTTTCAAGATATGATAATTTAATAATAAGTCATGATCACCATAATGCAAAACAAAATTTTGATTTTTTTTTTCTTAACCCTTTCACCCCTATGTAACTTTAGTAGACTCTACCATGCATTGATATGGGTAAGTCCATTATGGTCTATAGTGGTGAAAGGGTTAATTAAGCACAATTAAATTTGTTGTTAAAGTATTTATATGTGTGAATATCGTTTCTTGGTTGTGTTATAGAAACATAGCTTATGAAAAAAATATGTGTTCAAAGCATTTTGAAATATTTCGAAATTTTGAAATGATATGATCTGTAAAATTGAAAAATGTTTTGTATCTATAATAACTGAAAAATATTCCAGAATGTAACATTAATCCTGTATACACCTTATTTTACTCTGGTTGGATAAAAGAAACAGAGTTATTAAATGAATTTGAGATTTGATTTATGTCATTCATACACAATATTTCCATCCAGAATTCTTCAATATTTTTGTCATCCTCCTGGTCTGGTCACAACTTGAAATTTGGATCAAAATTTATGATGAATAAATATGAAATGTGTTTAATCAGACTTTGATGTATACAGAAATTAATTTAAATTTCATATTCTAGTGCTAATCTATGTAGATGTTGTAAGCTAAATTTTCAATGTCATTTTAAATGCATGATTTGTTAAAGTTGCTTTGCATTTATTGATGAACACGCCCAAAAATATTATATGACAGAGCAGAGCTATATGATTGACTTTATCATTTTCGATGACTACACATAAAGTCAAATCAGCATTATGGATTTAAGAAATGTGAAAAAAGTTTGCCATTTTAATTCCAACAAACTACCGTACTGAGTTTGCATGGTATTTTGTTGTGACGAATAACTACCGGGCTGATATGATTTGTATATTTTTGTTGCATGTGATATATCTGTTCGTTATAGATGTGTTTATTAAATATTTTGTCGTCATTGTGATGCTGATGCGTGGTACGTACTCGTCAGTTTTTGTAAGTTATATATATATATACAAAGCTTCACTTGTTATTTGGCATAATATAACAAAATTAATAACCAATAAAACACATCTTGCCACAGGTAAAAATTGTTTTGGTTTTCATTGTTCGATATTGTATGTAGATGATGTTCCTAGTAATCCTGATACTGTGCCGCAGTGCAGTTCCGACACATTTCTGGAAACAAATAAATTTGATGGCGTTTCTGACCCGACACATTCTGAAGATGAGTTTTCTGGATTAAATACACAGTGTACCAGGACATGACGTCCCTGTTAAACTTTTGTCCTTCACCTGAAAATTCCATTTTTTTCCAATATTAATTTTGCCCTTCACATTGAATTTCTATGTATGGTATACAATCTACCAAAAATCACAGTCATGATAAATGCTGTCAAAAGTTAAACTGCAGCAAACATTTCCTGGTATATACAGTAGTCAAGATATTCCGTCTTTGCGTATTGCAGAGTTATCTGCTCTTGTGACCAGGTATTGATTGTTACGTCATTGGTTTGTGAGAGTAACGTCATCAATTTTTGAGAAAACGACGTAATTTTCTCACACAAACCAATGACGTAACAATAAATACCTTCTCACAAGAGCAGATAACTCTGCAATACGAAAAGACGAAATAGCTGTTTCGTCCTTCCAGCTCTCATCGGTGGTGCTACGAGCCAAAAAGATGGAAATCTAAATTGGTCTAAACTACTGTAACATAAGTTAGGCAAGGAGGAGGCATACAAACACAAGGAGGAGGAATACAAACACAAGGAGGAGGCATACACACAAGAATGATAATATCATTCGTAGATATGTATGGTGCAAACATGTATGCAAGAAAACATTTAAAGAGTGCAGAATAATTACCGGCTAACTGTCAAGATCAGATGGAGAAGTCACGTGGCATACACACGAAAATACAATATACAGGCCATCGCTTCTGGTAAGTAAATATGCTATATATGTCGTAGTACTGATCCGATTTCAAAGACAGTAGGCGCAAAGAAAGTCTAATTTTTGACAGTAGGCCGTGAAATAACGTACACAATATATTTTATTTGAGGGTATCGGCAACTCCAAAGCATAAATAATCAATATCGATTTTGAAATTCTGCTCCCATGACGTCTTTACAAAAAATGACGTAATTACGAGAAACAATGACGTGAACATAAACAAATGATTTTCAGTAACGTATACAATAATTTAAATAGGATATCGTACACATTTTGTTTTATGTATTTCCGAAAGCAGACACGTTTATCGTTATACTAACGATATCTATACGTCAAGTAATAATGGTTTTACTTGATATGCCACTTAGAAAATGATCCAACCTATCCCTAAACCGTACAAAAAAGAGAAAGGTGTATTTAGTGAAGATGGGATTAGTAAGACCCCCAAGATACGTTACGACAACTGAAGCAAGGGCTACATCCAAGAAGTCCCCTGGATCGCGAGGAAAAGGAGGTCATGACCATAGAGGCATATCTGCTTCAGCATGCATGAGGATTCCCCTCAGGGGGCAGCTTCTGACGAAAGAGGCCTTCGCACAATTTCCCCCACCTGGAAAGTACGTCAATGAAGATGCCATTTAAGCCTGTGAGAGTCTGTGCTTACTGTACTTTCTGTACTTACTGATGGTCTACGAGAGAATGAGAAAAGGGGCTAATATTTTTAAAATATTTAAAGAAAAAATTGCCCTGATGTTTCTTTCCATTGATGACGACTAAACCACCACTGGATATTCCACCAACAATATCCTACCACCGAAACAATCAACTCCTCCCTCACTCCACCCTGAGAAACTAAATCGCTGTGCAACCTCAAGTTGCTTCAACAAACCTACACCATACCGACGGCACCATCTTTTTCCTCCTTAGGTAAAGACACGACATCAAGATGTTTGAAGCTTACACATCAAGCTCGATCGAAAAAAGAATGAAGATTGCACTGTTCAGGTTTTATACGTAAACACTTTGAAATTCACGTTCTAACTAAGAAACTGGTTTCAAATTATGAAATACACATTCACGTGTTTACTAAAACGTTGGTTGCAAATTAGGGAACACCCACGCTCTCCCAACGTTGAATAATTTCGATAAAAAATGTCTGTCGAAAGGAAGTGACTGTAGCCCTTCTAATATAAACATGCAAAAACTCATATAAACAAGAAGCCCAATGGGCCTGCATCGCTCACCTGGTATAAACCTCACACTTGTATCCTTAAAAGTGATCTAAAATAAAGCTACAGGCAAAATATCAGTATTTATGATTAAAATTCATTCAAAAGAACCTGTT
>JAUMHH010035625.1:0-10176 GCA_032359455.1 Chlamys rubida
TTTGGTAATAAAACAATTGTTTCAATGCTATTAGGGAAACAGTCAAAACTACCATCCCTCGGTAGGGGGAAGCCCTGAGGAACTGTTTGCCCGAGGCCGCTCCCTATCTCGGGATGATAGTTTTGACTGTTCTCAAATAGCCATGAAACAATTGTATACTGTTGCTAAAGATATAAATACATCTCTTCCTGTTTCCATTCACTGTTTCCATGGTTTCAGTAACTTGGAGAATTCCACTACACTTACGATTTTTTGATGGCACTGGTTTCTTCCGACTCGTTTTCTCCCTCCTCCAACAGAAGTCGCAGATAATAGTCACCTGTCACATACACAAACGACATCAGTAAATTAGCAGCTTATAATAAACAGAAACTATGTACGTTTTATAAATACTGCTGCAAATATAGAATGACCGAGCTGACCTCTGTAAGCTTGGTTATTCATTGTGATTCTTCCAAAAGGTGATCCGTGGCTATGTGTAACAAAACTCGTAGTCTACACTTTGTCAAGCTACTTTAGAGAAGGTGTTTTATGTACTGCTAGTCTGATTGTAGATAACACTGCAGACATATTTCATAGTTATCATACATACATATAATATTAGTATTTTCATAACAATAGGGTATACAATTTTTTATTGATATTGCCCTTAATTTTTGTTCATGAAAATATCATATTTCAAAAAAGTATATATTTATATTAAGTAAATATCTCTGATGAACCACAAAAACTTAGACTTTTTTACATTAGTATGGTACGTTACAATATATTGTCCCTGTTCTGCTGTACATACTTTAATTCATATATCATGCAATGTTAGTTTTGCACTTCACACTTAATTACTTAATTGATCATGCTGTTAACTATTAATTCCTGTAATGATAAATTTGCCTTTATTATAAAGACTGGGAGTGTAAAAGGCAAGACCTGAACTGTGGCAAAAATATCCCAGTATTTTGGTATGCTGGTATTATACTGATTACCTCTAAACGCAAATAGGACTTTGTTATAAGCATGAATTTGGAGTTTTTTGTAAATATTTTATTTAATGTACCTATTTTGATCTCGTCTGAGAGACAGATATAGGGTACTTCAAACTCTTGATGGTTCCATCCGACGATACAGTTGGAGCCAAGCTCCTTGTCGACTGTGAAAGCACGAATCTCGTTCTCTAGGGCTTCCCTCAGTTCTTCCCGTGTCTAAGTTTGAAAAGACAAAAGTAATATTGCGTTTCACATAAACCAACAGACAAAATGATACATTGTACTTAAAAGAAGAGATGATCAGACAACATCAAATGAGGAGTCTCAGCAAATTTAATGCAGTTTACATATTTCAGCCCACTATGTGGGTTCTGGTGACGGCCCACCTAATTTGGCTGAAACATGTAAACTTGATTCTTTGCCAAGACTCTCCATTTGAAGTTGTCTGGTCATCTCTCTTTTTGATTTCTATAACTCTTACGGCCGAACTAGTAAATTCCATTTAGGAATCCATCAACTGGGGCTAAACAGAACTTCACTGAACATTCAATAGGTGTAGGAGATGTTGGATCTCATTTTCCCTTGTAAATTGTACGGTGGTTAATATTGTAGACAAGACATTATATAATAATTCAGAAGACAAAACATGTCTTTTTTTTTTGCTTCTTGTATCTTCATCCATTTTGTTGAGGGTTTAACCGAAGTATTCATAGGACATTGAGAGACATTTCTATTTTCTATTCTTTTGGAGGGGGGTGGGGTGGTCTTTTTTGAAATGAACCTTAAAATTTAGAATTGTTCAGGGGTTAACACACAAGTTATTATTATAAAAGTTTTTAGGACAAGACCTTAAATTCAGGCATTGAATTGTGTCAGTTTGATCTCTGCTACTGAAATTGTGCCATGTGGAACTTGTCTATCTTACCTTGTAGTTCCAGATGAGGTTAGGTTTGGCATGGTCTTTGTTGAAGCCATAATAAAACAATGGCCAGTTCGCCTCGCTCTTGATGCGCTGTCGCCGCTTTCTTAAGGTAACTGGCTTCAGGTCATTTTGCTGCAACAGAATAACAATTATGATACTTGGTTGGAACTATCATCATGTGATTGCAGTTTAATGGTATGAACATTAGGACTCTGACTCACCACCAGGGCCTGAGGAGTGGGGCCAGAAGGTGTCAAATTAGCTACAATTTCAATTATTTGAAAATTTAAACAGTTAAATATCTATTTCAATGATACTTTTCATTCAAAATAATATTTATTGAACTATTTGATTTTTTGAGACATCCATCTCAAGACTTACTTTTGACCTATATTTTCATAAAATTTTAAGGAAGAAGTTACAACATAACTACCCATCTCAAAATAAAATACATTTAATTGAGTCAAGTGGTAACCAAAATACCTGTTTTGTTTTTTCCAGTCCAATCCTTGACCGCCAATGCTGAAGAAAGCCATCAATCTTCATCTCCAGGATCAGCAGCTGGGGGTTCTTCTTGTTTTTCTTCTGGATTTCCTAAAGCAAACAATTTCTAAACGATGACAAATCGATAAACAGACTTGTGATTTGGATTGATGTTTGATGTAGCCCTTTACCACAATACAGCCATTGAGTTAAAATCACCAACCATTTTAATGAAAGGTAATAAGGAAAATTACGCACTACAAGCAAGGACTTATCACCGGCTAAAAACACTGAGAAATTGGGTAGACAGTAAATGTGTGTGTGTGTCCGTCAAATAACGACTGGAAAAATCAGATGCTGACAGGAGTAGGGCAGATACAGGTCCTAAGCTATAGTTTTCTCTTGCGACCAGAGTAAGAATCAGTTATAATGATCTCTTAAAACCTGGGCCCAGGGCCACTTTCACGTATATTTCAAACGTTTCAGCCAGCTGAACCTACAAAGAAAACGACAGGCTCAGATCTGAACTGAAGTTGACCTCAGGAATATTTGGCACACACATATATTGAGGGGTCTAGGCGTGTCTGACAGAAGTTAAAACGCTGACTATTTGTAGATTACATTTAATTTAATTCCTTGTGAAATAAGGTTGATTCATATATATTTTAGGATACGGTATATAATTAAATGGACGCTTAAAAGGACATATTATTCTTCATATATTGTTATTTATTTGTCACAAAACTTCGAAACTGTGCATTTTTTAGCTCTGCCTACTGTTCAGTTCAAATGCGTTGGTTTATCGCGGAATATGTCTGCACCACCTGAACTGTTTCAACCAGGATACGAAAATGCAACGCAGTTGTTCAAATCCTGATTAATAACTCAACGACAATTTATTGCAAAATTTGAATCTGGTATATATTTTCAATATATTTAAATCAAAACAGAAGTTACGTGTATCAGTAAAGATTTTCTTATGACAAGAAGCACAAACATATTTTGTTATTTTCCAGATCAAATGTTTTGGATCAACAGACTCAACACTGCTTTCCCCAATGGTATCAATACCAGGTGATGATGATGACATCACAATTTGTGAGGTCGTGTTTTTATGACGTCATTGTGTTGTGTTGATGTCATGGTAACAATGTTATGACATCATCAATATCAATGTCATAGTTACTCATCCTGTTTGCCAAGATGGATGTGACATAGAGGTCCGGTGACATTTAATCCCTGACGAAGGGCTAAGCCCGAAAGCTTGGAAAAAGAGTGACTTTTTAGTTTGTTAGTTATCAACTTAACATTGTACGTCATGTCCCAATTTGCCAACCTTAATAATACTTACTATCTCTGTCTACTTCACTGAAAGCTGACCGGATGTGAAATGTCTTGGGGTCATGACCCAAGCTGCGTGCGAATTCTGGTAAACTGATTCCTTTATCGTCATTGATGTCGTAAAACTTGAAATTTTTCGGGATCGGGGTGATATGTATGTAGTTTTTCTGCAATGTAAAATTAAAAAAATTAAGTATTACAAGGATTACAATTCCCCCAAATTAATTTTCATAGAATGTTGGAAAGAAGTATAATGACCTTGACCGTGGGGTCATCCAATGTCTATAGTTATCAACACAACGTTAGTTATAACAGTATTGATTCTTTGATCAACATTTTTATATACAAATATTATAAACAAACATTTTTAATACAACGATTTGATTTCGGGTTGATTGAAAACATGATCAAAACAGTAATACACTAATCGTAAAAAGTTCTAGAAATTAAAACAATATCAATTTATGATAAAAATCGATATTTGTCGGCCTCCAACAGCATTACAATTCAAATCCTTGACTAAATTTTAAAATAGTGAGGGTGTTTTGTGTTTTGTTGTTGTTTTTATCTTTTTTTTTCATGCGAAAATAAGACAAAATTTACTGAATGTAAAAATCTCACTAATTGAGGCTAAATTCAACTGGCTACCAGGGCAACCATAATTTGAATCCAAATAAGTGGTTTCATAAATTACAATTGCGTGAAAGTAATCAATATTTGAAAAAACAGTAATTTAAACCTTAAATTGATTGTTTATCATTTTGATAGCTTTGGGGCAAACAAAGGCCCACAAAAAGGAAGGAAGTTTGTAAAACCAGACTGAACGTTCTCTGTTAAAACAAAATACAAATCGGCTATGTCAATAAAAGCTAGCGTGTTTTTGTTGGTACGTTCTCGTATGATGAATTTATAATGTGCATTTTATTGGTATACTATGAGTATGGTATAAGTTGGGACAGATCTATTGACTTTTATTGGCTATACATACGACGTGATAATCATGATATTCCTGATATAGTTTCGCCCACTTACAGACAATGAATATCCGTACATAGATAGTACCTAACGCGAGGTCATTACGGTTGGAGGCCACGACACGTATACTACGGTATACACCTATTTAACACATTAGCAGGACAATTACTACGTCCGAGTAATGCCCATTTCACGACAGGCGGTGCGTACACCTGTCAATCAGAAGGTTGTTCAGTGGGATGACGTCACCGTCACCAGAATGTGTATGCATCACGATGTTGGTGTTATATTTAACGAGTGTTCAATGTTCATCAGAAAAAAAGAATAAGACAGTTTATTGCGAAATTTAAAATGCTAACTTCTAAATTCGTTCCAAAAACGTCACTTGAACTGTTTGTATGGTCTAGTATTGTTTAGTGTCCTATAAACATCGTTGGGCATTTAAGGACGGGCATGGCAATGCAATTTATCGCTTTTTTTACAGTTATATCTTACTGACTAAGTAAACAGTTTATCTCCCTACTGCGGATCATTCACATAGTTAAACGTAAGGACTTCCCCCAATGTTCAAGACTCGACTTCTTTTCCCCTCAAGCACTGAAAAACAGTTGGTTGCTTATGGAATAACAATATAATGTTCATTATAGAATATCCTCTGAAACTGGTAATCTCCGAAATACTGAAACCTTGTTATTTTACACTCTATCCTATTTTACAAAAATGAAATTAATGTAATTGTTTTAATATACGAACTCTACACGGGCGGTTACAATATCGCCTTTGTTTGCGAGTTTCCAGCGCTTTGAACGGCTTAAACGAGACACATCGTCCCGTATATATATGTTATCTTTTCATTATATAAAAATATGTATACCAATACATTTGCAAATTGCGTGATCCTTTTTGGGGGATATAAAGGAGAGCTGCGTGATTTACATTGTCATTGGCACTTTCCGTATACATTTCTCGTTTACGGAAAGTGCCGACGACGTTTCCGGATTGTTACACTGTACACTGCATTGAGCTCTTCGATGTCTTTAGTGTGGCGTTCATGTGTACACGCTCGCTGATCAGTTGACCTTAATATTTATAGACAAATATATCGTAATATATGTCACTATCCTAGGACTGCCTTGTCATACTGCTAACGTCTTACCCATCAAACGTTATCGATTTATCGAACACTAATAACAATAACGAGATGTCAGTCTCTGTGGTATGTGGTATACCTTTAAGACAGATGTCACCTTTACAATTAACTGTCAGCGTTATCTCAATTACATAAAACAATTATCATTATCTAGTTAATTGAAAAACTAAGAACTATGAGTAATTCTCTACCACTGTGACACCCGGGGAAGGCGTTGACAAGTTGTTAATACTTGTGCCTAATCCCTTGTCTACTTTTGGCAATAAATATGTTTAAACAAATGCGTGTGTATATCTCAATACGTTACCGAATAGTGTGTACGTCTTAAATTATACTCTATAAATGAATCAGGTCTTTATTAACATTTAAAAACATCAATTTAGATATTATTTCGCTGTGGAACTCTATTTGTATGAATGAAATAAAAACAGTACGGTTACACATATCCTTAAACAGACATTTTCACTAAGAGTTCCATTGAAACATGACAGAAAATAGAACTTCAAGCAGCCCTATGATAAAGGAGGTTTATTTTAGAATATGAATATTGAAGAGTTAAAGTAAGTGGAGATTACTCTGTAAACATAATTCGAAATTTCCTGTCCTGCATTTAATTTTATTTATTGTTCTTTTGCCATCATGTCGTAGGTAGTAAAAGTGCAAAGGTATTTTATATGTGTTTGGTATTTTATATGTGTTTGGTATTTTATATGTGTTTGGTATTTTATATATGTTTGGTTCATTTTACACAAACATTGAACAGAAAGAATATTGTGACAACGAGACAGCTCTACATTAATGCTATGTCAGCGGTTATATTTTCAACATGCGATGTTATTATATCAAATAATTGACATGCATTAACGAATAAATCGGTTATCAAACGTGAAGCAGAAAAGAGTTCAGATTTTTTCAAATACGGAACAGAACAATTAATCAAAGAATATATTTCAAACTGACATAAGTCCCTGATTTAACCTCATTTCAACGATATCCACATTGTCACATTCCTTACATTTTCCCGCCATTCCTTCAAAGACTACGGGGTTTGTACTGTTGTAATAACACTGTAATATAGTTTGATTTCCAAGACAGACATAAAGTTGGCCGAATACATTTTACATTTCCCATTGGTCGGCATGAAGCCAAAACTTGCAAAGTATGAAGATAGAGGTTTTTTTTAAGCGAATAACAAAAACAAAAGTATTTTTCAAATATTTGAATAAATGAAATGTACAAAACTGGCTATATCATTAGTTTAGTTTGTCAAACGTCTTATCATACAATGTTATGAAATAACGAAATAATTCTCCACGTTCCAGTAATCACGGGTTACTATATATATTGAAGCTGCGTAACACCCTAATTTTATTCCATCAAACACAGAAATTAAATAGAATAAGAAAAGAAGAAAAAAACTGATGGCAGAGTTATCTTACCTTGGACGATCTAGTATCTCTCTTGCTTCGTTTCTTGATCACTTTCCCGCGGATTTTTAAGCACGAGAATCCGCACGTGTAGTCATCAATGCCATGTCTCGTTTTCACCTCTCGACAGCTCCTGATGCATGTGGTGTGAGGATTCTTGGTCAGAACATTTGTCAGAGGGATATTCATTGATGAAACAATACTGACCACAGAAAAAAGGGCCAAACATATCAATGAAAAGTGAGTCTTCATTTTTGAAAATATTTTTCCCTGTGGAAGTTCAAGAGGAGATTTACTCCCTAATCTTAAAGATATAAATGCTTGGAAAATATATGACCTACAGAAAACTTGCAATGAGAATTGTTCTTTAAAATGGCCGTAATTCCACGTCCAGTCCTGCCAGAATAAAAGAACGAACTAACGTCCGTTGTACCGTCCCGGGTTGACAGTGGCGACACCTATGAATTAGCAAAGAACTGACAGTCCGAAGGTTTTTGTCGCTATTCCTAACCACGATATGGCATTCTCGTGTTCGGCCATGTAATACAGAGACTATGGTCGTTAGATCGGGGAAGCTTTACTTATAAACATAAATTATGCATTAAATACAACAAAAAATGTGTCGGCCAATCATAAGTAGTGCTATTTATACACACGGCATTAGTAAGTGTATGGATGTGCCATGACAACGTGCATACGTTAATTGCTGACGTCACAACTTCATCGGGGGACAGGGGCATTGTACATCATACACATATACACATACCGTGGGGTGGGGAGCTGTGCCTATTGGCTCTATAAAATACGATTACAAATTAAAACGTGTCCGATACCTAACCGTATCAGTTGTGCTACACTGTACCTCCGTCAGAATGCTCTCCACATCAAGGCCAGTAGATAATAAAGCTACCACATTCACGATAAAGTTGTTTTCACTCAAAAATAATTTTAGTCTCGAGATTGATAAACGTGATACATGTCACTCTGAAAGTCAGATAATACGTGTACTCTGTAGAGCTACACAGAACCACACCTATGTACAATTACTCAATTGCTATAGCATTCTACTCTCCGAGTCATTACATGGATAGTGGTCGGATGGTGCAGTGCATATCGCACTCGCACGTTCACCAACGCGGCCGGGGTTCGATTTCCTGATCGGACTTGAAAAGGTATGGGTTCACCTGCCCGATCACGCGGGTTTTCTCCGGGTACTCCGGTTTCCTCCCACATTGAGATCCCCAGCGCGCTAACATCCGGGCCAAAATGAGCGATTAATATAAGTTGTAATAATTTGTTTCATAATTGTTGTAAAATAAATAAAGTTTATATATTTATATTAACCGTCAATCTAATAGGAAACGATGGCTAAATTCCTACAACTAAAGAATATGCCCGACTTCTACAAATAGAACAAATTAGAAAAATGAAAAATTTAAACATTACTTACAATTCTTTTTCTTTAATATAAGTTTACTAAAATGTATATTGCTTTGCCTTATTAGGAAAAGAGTTTTCCTTCTCTAACGACAAGTGGTAAAAAAGTATTTTTTGCACGTTTGTAGTTATACAGAGTAAATGTTCTATATTTTAGTAACGAGTATCCATTTAAGGTGATACTCGATTTAGCTCAGGAGTCCATTCCAGTGGAAATGTAGGTGATGCACTGTCAATTGTTTCATACAATATCACAAGTCGGGCTTTGTCTAGGTTCAAACATAATAATAATTGATAATAATTCGAGGTTCTTATATACCGCTTTATCACAACCTTGTTCGTAGGTCTTCTCAAAGCGGTTCACAAATTATTATCCGTGGTTATAGGGCCTTTGCAACCAGCCAACATCTTTCGCAACTCCCTGGGGAGCATACAGCCGGTGCTGACTAACTCCCTCGGCAATATCCGTTGCTTCCTAACGTAAATGGCCAATCAGGTGGGAGGCGGATGAAGTTGTCTGACCGAACCCTACTAGTTGCTATCAATTTTCAGAAACACCGCAGACGTTATTGGAAGAGTATAATAATAATAGATCAGTGGAAAGAGTTTTTGTAATTGTTATTGGAACATTTGTTTTAAAATTGCTCGTGCGTTTTGTTTTGGTATGGTTAAACAGTTAAAGTATAGAGTTTCATAGTTAATTGATATAGCAAGTATTCCAGTCTGCTTCGCCTCGGCAAGTATTGCTTTATCCCTCAAACCCATACTTTTAATACATTTGTATGTAAAACTACACATTTGACGATGCAATATCTCTGTATTTATAGATAGGTCTGGCGCTAGTAGAAATTGAAAATCTCTGACGAGATATTCTTTCGAATGTAAATTTAAGTTGGTGTAGAATGTGTATTTGTGCGTTTTGTTCTTCATTTTATAAATCTTTAATAGTATCTTTGATATGTGTTAGTTCCAGTGACCTTCACCACTCAAAATATTAGTGCTACATTGGCAAACCCAGCACCACCCAGGCCCAAACCAGCACCACCCAGGCCCAAATCCAGCACCACACAGGCCCACACCCAGCACCACACAGGCCCAAATCCAGCACCACCCAGGCCCACACCCAGCACCACCCAG
This sequence comes from Chlamys rubida, assembly GCA_032359455.1. Classification (NCBI taxonomy): domain Eukaryota; kingdom Metazoa; phylum Mollusca; class Bivalvia; order Pectinida; family Pectinidae; genus Chlamys; species Chlamys rubida. The sequence goes on from JAUMHH010035625.1 coordinate 9,856, forward strand.
CACCACCCAGGCCCAAACCCAGCACCACCCAGGCCCAAACCAGCACCACCCAGGCCCAAACCCATCACCACCCAGGCCCAAATCCAGCACCACCCAGGCCCAAACCCATCACCACCCAGGCCCACACCCAGCACCACCCAGGCCCACACCCAGCACCACTCCACCTACACTACACATACAACCCCAACCCACCCCTACCAATACCATCCCCACTAAAAACCCCAACTAACCTCCACCCCACTCCGCCTCCAACCCGACTCCAACCCAAAACCCCACCTACCTCCAACCCATTCCACCCCAAATCCAACCCCAACTAACCAC
>JAUMHH010035636.1:0-10176 GCA_032359455.1 Chlamys rubida
CTGCAATAGACTATAACTCACTATCATCACAACTGACCACCTATGTAAACATGTGATTTTAAGCAGAGTTGGTGTTCGGGGAAGACCCCGTGCAGGAACTTCACCGCGCATCGTTGGTAATCCACAAGCCCTAAAATACGATTAACACAAAAATCATAATGTAAATAGAATTAGCTCGAAGAGAGCAATTTGTAAGACTGGAGGGTACAGGATCGATATATGACAGGAAACAATTATTTTTTTCCAATATGAACCCAAATACAAAACCAAAGTCAAAATGATTATAATGAAGACAAAACACCTATATTTTAACATGGATATCGGCATTTTATATATGAACCATTTCGTCTCAATCCAGTGAAATGCGATGGTATATTTGGACGCCATGTGACACATACACGGATGGAACATAACTATTACTATCAACATTAAAGTTGTACCGTGTGATGTTCTGCTACAATTGTATTATAAGGCGGCAGGGGAGTAGTTTGTAGCTGTGGTACTGCATGAAACAATGATTAATAAATCAAAAATGAGAAACTGAGTTGGTAACAAAAGTAGATTATATCGGAAGTATCCTCCTGTGGAGGCGTTGTCAACATTAACATACTTCTCAAAAATACATAATTTGTGTCTTCGAAAAACCGAAGCAATAACACAAACTTGATTAACACAAAAACAAATTAAACATATTGTAGCGTGTCCTCGAAAACCTGTCCATAAATATTATATTGATTCATCAACAGTGATCGTGAAAAAGGCAATCGTCGACAATGGCAATTGCTGATAATTTGAATAATTGTTAATTAACGTTCACGATAATTTATAACAACCCGATCTGTAAAGAAATAAAAATGTGCATAATGATTGGTACCTATTGCCATGCTGTGATGTAAGGTGTCAGCACAAAATAAAAATCAAATAGAATTTTCGTTCTGGCAGCTTACATAGTGTACATGGGTTTCAACCTCACTACATGTATTTATATATGATATTATTTATGAGAGGATCCTATAAAATAAAACAACCTTTTTGTTAAATATACAACATTTCTGGTAATTAAGGATCATTCCCGTGAGTGCTTACAAATGTAATAAAAAAAACAAGAGATACTGTATACCTCGAAATTTTCACCCTGTCAAACTTTCGCCCTTCGCCGGTAAAATCCATGTTCGCCAAGTTTTGATTTTGCCCTTCATATCTAATTACTATGTCTACAATGGTGTTTACTAATTTTCGATGTTATAAGAAATTCGCTCTCGCCCTTCGAAAAAGGCAAAAATTTAACTGCAATATAGTTATCTAGCATACAACTAATTCTTGAATGCTGATCTAAAGTAAACAAGTTTATATCGTACATGAAAATTAAGAAATGTACATTAAGAGGATATACCACATATCTATGTACTTCCAATACAAGAGTTTAACAATAACCTGTGGCTTGTTGAATTTGTTTAAATATTATTATTCGACAGACAAGCATGTGTACTTCTTTGGTGAGGTAACTATGTACATGATAATAATACCAGTATCTTTAAAAAATAATTATATTGATTATGATTTTACTAGTATTGATTATGGATTTACTGGGATTCATTATGAATTGAAATAAAAACATCGCGTGAGGAGGCTTATTAAACATGTAATAAATTTCACAGACATACATTTAAACATTTTATCAAGCTAATTAATAGCGTACCCAATACCAAGAGCAAGCGAGAAAGCAGCTGTTGATATAAGTACAGTAAAAAGAAATAATCTCAAAAAACTCTTATCTAAACGCTCTGCAATCTCAATCCACGTGTAAGGGGTATCCGATTTATCATTGTTGTCTTTGAAGGCAAACACTGTGGTAATTTGATTATGCCTGGGTGTTTCGTCGTTTGGCTGTAGTTGAGGTGTTTCTAGACTTTCAATGTTGTGTTTTCGTCGACCAGGTGAGCAACTACATCGAGAGTTATTTTTCATTTTCTGCCAGGTAAGTATCGAAAGAAAGTTTATCATGTTTGTAATCCATTTTGGAATTTCTTTTTCTGGGTCGGTGTGGTGACACTCGAGCACAATAATGGTTAACAATACAGATATCATACCCAAGGCCAGAATGAACACCAGGTACACAGCTGAAACAAACAATAAACGTAGCATAGGGTTCATATGTGCAAAAAATATATATAATATAATAAAATATATTGATATAATAAAATATATTGATATAATATATATTTTTAAGATTTAATCAAGATCATGTTATTTTAAACTGATGTCAAATGCCGAGTAGACGTCTATAATTATGTTGTCATAACTTGTGCCTGATCCTATTGCTGTTTTTAATGCAATAAAAGGCAACATTTACCTTAAAGTTATAGATTATAAGACATTATTATCGAAATAGGCAACCTATAGCTGGTATCATATCTTCATCACGTACAATGGTGAGATTATTATGGATATAAGTAACATAAGAAATGTAATGGAATCATTAGTTACAAGAACGCGAATACACAACATAAATTATTATTTATGTAACCTTGTTGATAATATATTATCAATGCAGAAGATAATAATATAGGTACATTCCGTAAAAGGTGAAAAGAAAAAGTGCCATTATTATGTGTATAGGTCATCAATCTAAGAGTTTTATTATAGGATTTTATTATGTGGGGGTCCAACAGATGGGTTTACGTGTATGATGCCTTTATTTTATGATGGAAACTGGAAAGAGTCCAGTTAAAAAATATGTTAAATAAAACCGACAGCATGTTGCAAAAAAGGGACCAGTATTATTGTCGTTAGTACTTGGCGTTGAGAAGTTCAGGGATGTTATTAAAGGCTTTTAATATTGATGAGGAATTAAAAACGATATGTGTGCTAACATAAACATGTTTCGTGCGCAATTGCCCTGATATTTAATGTTAATTTTGCGCGAGAGTGCTGTCGTGAACATCTCAAAACAGACCCGATTTCAAGAATGAAAACCTGCCAGTGCACTTCATCCAATCAGATGGAGGATATCGTAGAGTTAAAGGTTACGTCGCACAATCAATATGGGTTTGCTCAACTGCGATAAAATATAAGTCCGTATATGCACTGCTAAATCAACAATATCAGCAGTTAAAAATAACTTTTTATTTGTTTCTGCACATCAATGAATTTATTACAAGTTTGGAAATGGTTCTGTCAAATTTGTTAGCTGAACTTGATAAAAAGATCGCTAAGTAGCCCTTAATGTGGTGACGGTTGCAAATGTAGAGTCACACAGCTATTTCAACGACCGTTTGGTAAATTTTCGTCACACATGGTCGTTAAAATGTATCAAATGTGGTCGTTTAACGTAATTTTGGGGTCAGTATTGTGTGGTCGCTGGTCGCGTGAGACAGATGGTCGTTTAATACAGTTACATTACATAGTGAAAACGATCGAGAGGAATCAATAGTGGTCGCATAAAACAGATGGTCGCTTGAGCAGATTCGACTGTATATTGATAACATGTCCATACAATATCATAATTTCTTAGAAGGATCCAAATATTAATTCTCATCGATATAACTGACCTACTTGATATAATTCTATCATTAATTATAAGGGTGGGACAATAAGTAAATATAATCCATATAGGTGATGAAGCTGTATATACAAAATGTATATCATTAATTACAAAAGTGCGAATATAAGACACTATTATGTATATAAGTAACTTAGCTATTAGATATAACGGTTACGATTAGAAGTGATCATAAAGGGTATAGGTAACCTTGTAGGTACTTACATAGGAGGGACGTGTTGACGGATGTGGTCGGGATGTTGGTAGACACGAGAGTCAAGTAGACAGCATAGGACAGAAGAACGGTAAGGCAGTAACCAATTCTCTCCCCTGACTCGGGCGGCAGTTTGAATGCCATACAACTCAGAAAGGCCAGTAAAAACGTCGGCGTCAGCGTGTTAAGTACATGATATGTTGGTCTTCGTTGAAGGCTTATATGGAAGGTCAGAGCAGAAAAGGAACTGCTTCCTCGATTGCTCGTTGTAGAACTTGTAGAGTATGCACTGAACTCCCATTCTCCGTTTTCCGTGAAGTGAGTGAAGTCCAAAGGAGATGATGCCATATACAGGATTATTTCGGACGAGGTGTAACCCCAGGTACTTATAGTGAAGTCACAAACCTGTGTATCGAATGGATAAAACGTCACATCCGTCTCGCACAAAGTCTCGTATATCCCTGAGGGTGTCCAAGTTACGGATCCGTCTTTGAAAATTCGCATTGGTATTGAAGGATCGCTCATGACAGAAATGTCCTTTATTCTAAAATAGGAAATACAAGTCGTTCTAGTATGTAAAATTGAAAAGTTAACTGCATACTGAAGCTAAAACAAAAACATTAAGAGGTAACAAAACTTTAATTTGGAATAAAAAAAAACAAGAGCAAAGAAAAGAACAACGCGAATATCATCGGATACCACGTACAAGGAGAATGCTACCAAGTTTCCCGGAAGGATAAACGATTTCGATTTCTGCTTCAACGACACCTATCAGACCGAGGCAAAGTAATGTCATGTTCTCAAAACTGAGAACAGGGGTAATGGCAACAAATCTAAAAGGCTCACCAATGAGCTGAACACAATAAACAGACTGATGCTGACAACTTATTTGGGTATCATGATGTAACTCATCACGAAAAAGAAAACAAATCAATACCGCATTCCCAAAATTGAAAACAATGCGAATATATATCCTCTACTGAGACATATCTAAGTACAGCATTCATCCTCAATCAACTTATATCAGATACATTTTTTCGGGAGATATACTACGGTAATGTACGACTATGATACTAGTGTATGTCAGTTGAGTAACATATTAATAGATGTGTGTGATACTTTTGATTAACAAGAAAATCCAAAAAAAAATGTTCGAAAATTCAATATGACTATAAAGAAAATGATAAATTTAAGTATTGTTGTGCAAGTTCATATGACAATAGTATGTTTTGTATGCTGGTATAAGAAATTAATATTCTGTTCAAGGGAATTATTACTTTGATCCATAATATTAGAAAAAAACACTGTTTGTAGACATTTTTTAACAAAATAGACTATTACATAAACATGAAATATGTTGACAGGAGGTTACATTCCGAATTAAGGATAGGAAAAGTAAAATTAAATATTAGGAGATCATCAACCATATATGGCTACGGGAAGGAGTGACAAATTAAAGAGAACGCAACATGACAGACAAATATAAAATTATACTCATTACGGTCAGCACCTGTTGTCCGGAGCTTGACAATTTCTCAGATCTACATCTACCTATACATGTAGCTGTAGTAAGGGCGATACATGTTGTAACAAGCATATGTTCAGTTTGATACATAGCGTTTTGCTTTAAGTAAGAGACGAAAGTTACGCAAAATCAGAACAACTCAGAACAGCTTAGGACGACCAACAGAGATCTACAGAGACCGTCGCAAGTCCCTTGGTCCCGAGCGATTTACCTTAAACTTGATCTACAAACCTTGTTGACTCTTGTTTCATTACACATTTTACCATATAAGGACTAAAATCAGCATACACGAAGTCAGTACGTTTCATGTGTAAACACAACTGAATAGCACTTGGATTCTGAGAAATTCTGATTTGATTTTCAGACAACTGTTTCATACTTACGAGTTGGCAAGGATGAGAGGTGGCCGCCATATTGTATCTTCATTTGAGTATATCGCCCTTATATCAGTACTGTAGAGAGCGTTTGAGCTCCAGTCAAGTCTGTTATCACTCCATGCCTGTAATCGTTAATATTCACTCAATATACAAGACTTTAAAAACAAAACACATTTCACTTTCATCTACTTATTAAATATTTTTGGCAGGTCTGGATTCCATTTGTTACATGATGGATAATATTGTGTATCCGGGATTGGAATTTTTACATTTATTTTCAAAACAGAATATTCACAAAATTAACTTTATTGCTACATTTAAATCGCACAAAAAAGCCTCTGTTGCAAAAATGAATATAAATCAGGGTTTATATATTAAGGAAACTTTCTGTGTACCCTCTGACATTTTATGCGAAATGTGTATCGCCATTTTTTTGACACGAAATAATGTACACATTTTCAGATTCCAATGACTTCATCTAAAAGAAGGACATCAATAGAATGAAGTATTAAAATTTTAGGAAGGACAATTGTAATTAAAAAAATCCGTTATTTTAAAACAAGTATAGTTTTCGGAATCTTCACTCATAATTTTCTTGTAGTAACTCATAAAACTAACCAGATATCATCTAAATAAAACGACGTATTCATAAATATCAAATAAATTGTTTTTCTTTTAGTGTAAAAGGATAAATAATAAATTAATAAAATAGATTTTTAAGTAATCCACCATTGCATTATTATTTAAACGATCTGTGCCAGAATGATTTAAAGAATGAGACGAAAAACAATATAGAGCCTTGTAGTTTTAGTTTACTTTAACATAATATATGTTAATTCAATCCAATAACTCGTCAGTCTGCTTCTTTGTTATATTTAGAAATGAACCCGGTCATGTGCATGTTTTTTCAGTGTCGGTTCCAACTTTGCCTTAAGGAATCGCGCAAATCCTGGAGCAGCATGTCTAAATATCTTTTGAAGATTGGGTCGACTGTGTAAAATCTCTTAAAGCTTTGGTTAGGTTAACGAAAACTTAATCCAGTAGTATTACCTAACATAAACGTTCAAAATATATTTTAACTTGAACACAACAATGGATTTACATGGATACGAAATACATTTCCCCAGAAACCATAAAGACAAATCAGAATATTAATAAATTTTCCATTATTTCTCAAATTAATAACGTTTTGAAAACTTGCGTCCATTGATACTTACATTAGGTAAATTGATGAATTATCACAAACTGACATCATCATAAGTTTGAAAGTATACGTATGAGGCTTTAATTGACTGACGACTATTTATGTATCAGGTTTTACGTCAATATGATTTAAGTAATAATCACTTACCAGCTCGAAGTAGCCGGTAGTTGTCAGGGCCTGATTTCGGACATCCTGGTTAAGGCAAGTATATGAAAAAAACATATTGATTACAAATCAGACAGTAAGGCTACGTGGTTTCAGTAACAAGCATCCTAAGCTTTCTGAACAATTGACACTTCGAAAAATATCTATTCTTAGCCGAATTATAAAGAAAATAATAACTAAAGTGTATACAGATATATAATTTTCCCATTATTGATACTTTTATTTTAAGTAGCGACTGTGTTTCCTGGCAAAATTGTAGACTAGTGAATGAAACCTATACAAAATTTGCTTGGAAGCTAGTGTTTTTTTGTCAAGTTATTGGATAAATACAGGTCAACATCATTACATGAATGGAAGCCTTCGCTTCTTTGTCATCTTTTTGACCAGGTGCAAATATAACAACATTTTAATGTTATCAATCAGCTTATTCCATATGAGCCCAGTTACAAGACAGAAGTATGTTGTATTGTTCCGAGACCGCAGGCCGATAGCTAACATACACCAGGGACTGTTAAATTGGCAAATTTCAAATTAGCTGACTATTGACCCTTTTATGAACTTATTTTCTAAACACAATCCAAAAATAAATGTATTTAGTGTAACATATTATAACAAATTGTGTTCCACTGATTTCTTCAAAGACTCCAGGATCGAGCTGATCTTCGGTCATCGTTTGATGCGTCTTTGAACATTAAATCAATCACGATTGATTCATATTACTAAGACATATTCTCATAGTTCCTTGTGAAGGATTTCAACTAAAATTCTGGAACTTTGTACCTCGTTATTTGTTGGCCCAGTCTACCCCATATATGCTCATTTTATTAAAATCGGTTCAATTCTACCAATATTGGCATAGTTTTGCCGATACATTCAAAAATTGCAGGGGCAGTCTTCCCACATTATTATTAACATGACAAAAGGTTAATCAATAAAACAGCCATTGCGATTCCCGAGCTAAGCCCGAGTGAAACATGATGAATTGAGGGAAAAGAAAGAATATTGCTTACCTACCATAAGGGTATTAGACATTTTAGTATGTGTTATAGCTCCATACCATGAAATATATATTCAAGTTAATCCTTATAATTTAATCTACTCTACACAATCCCTGTGGAAATCCACTTTTATTGATGGACTCTTTTCTCTTAGAAATTATTGCGCGGCTGTATCAGCAAATCAAAAGCGACGTTACAAACGGCGACGTCATGTTTTTTTACGTTATGGGCTGATAACATAAATTGTTATGCCATGGAAATGGTTATTACAAGCAAGATTAAATTATTACCAATTAACATGGAATCCAATCAGACAAATGGTAATATGAATGAAGTAAAAAAAATAGATGCTATACTATGATTGCCGTGATGGAAATACTTTGCGGCAAAACGTATACCTTCGAGTCCCCTCTAGGTTCTATGTATAACACTTAACAAGAGATTTACGGGTTAGACACTGAATGTAGCTTTGTCCTCCCCTATCCCATCTCGGGACAACGTACACCACTTACCAGGGAGTTGAATGTTAAAATGCTGAGTTTAATGTTGACATTGACCGTGGCAGCTGGCCTAGCTTGTATCTGGTATTCACGTGTTGTGAATAGATACGTTCGAAGGGAGTTTTCCTTAGCATAGGTGAAAGCTGACTGTACAACCGGTATCCCTGAAAGGAATAAGACTGTCTTTAAGCAAAAGTTAGGTTAATATAAAATTAGTATATCCTTATGGAGTAGACCATAACAGCAATGGGTCATTTACCCAATACAAATTACTGTCTGCAACTATCAAGTATGTAAGTATTGGTACCACCAGGATTTCGAAAACTGTAAAAGACCTGCATGACCATTTATAATCTGATCTGTAATACGTGAACATCAATGGTATTCATTCATATAAATATATATCACGAAATAAGAAACATTTGGAGATATTTACAAGTACCAAGCACGACTTAAAATTTAGAAAAAATCTGACATGCGGGTAGACTTGTATCCAGACTCAAGAATTACAACAAAATAATATGCGTTTCATTTTAAATTTGGCTTTTCTTTATTTTAAACATGTAGTAGACAAACATAGTCACAAATATCACCAAATGTACACCTATTGCTAAGAGAAATCGTCATTATATTGGTATTTAAAATTTGAATTTGATCTTAAATGTTAAGTCTGTCTTACGATCCTGGTGACTGATGTGGACTTTCATGCGTTGACAGGTATGACGTTGGCCCGCCCTGCCAAGCGTCACAATGACAATTTTAAAAATGACGCTGACTTCAATTGTACCAAGCGTCACAATGACGAGTTAAAGATTGATATAGATCTAGATCAAGCGTCACAATGACGAGTTAAAGATCGATACAGATCTAGATCAAGCGTCACAATGAACTTATAACGTTGGCGTCATAACTACACTGTGCGTTCTTCATTTGCATTCACAATGCCATAAGATTGTAAATGCAAATAAAATATAAAAAAAAAATTATGGTATGCTTCATAATTTGTTTCTAAAATGCAGCACGGCGATTTTATCTGAGACAAGAAATTGTAATCCACGCGTTTTCAAGTCAAAATTATGCAAAAGATTGTGTATTATTACATTTTTACATTATTGTAGGTAATAACTACAAATATTTGCTGACCTTAGAATTGTACAGTAACCGTAATATTTAAACGATGTGTCATGTTTTGTTTAACAGGACAAACATGTAGGTTTGTACATCGTCTCGACAGAATAGCTATTGTGTATTCAGACACACAATACGGTACTTATCTAAAACAGTTTTCATTACCTCCGTATTCAGATGTTTCGAGCATGTTTGACACAGATACTTATTGTGTATAGGTATACCGTAATATTTTACATCAATAAAATAAAGTATATTAACTTTTTTTTTAAATTGGTGCTCGACTGTGTGTTCGCCTTTACTATGTAATGTATAGATCTTACTCATATTGTGTTTAAGATTTAGTTACACAGTGGTCGGTATATGGAATCGAATTTATTGCACTGGTTATGTGTTATGCATATCCTACAATACATAGATTCTAAAATGTATTCTGACGCGTCTTGTATGCAACTGTATATACAATATGTACAAGATTTACAATCCATTTAAAAATAGTCAGCTCTTTAATAGAATAATAGAAA
>JAUMHH010035647.1:0-10176 GCA_032359455.1 Chlamys rubida
GCCGATGAATTTGACCAGATTAACATTGCCTGTGCGTATGATTTTGCGAAGGGAGATAACTATTGACATGTTTAAACCAAGAAGATACCACTTTATGAGATTTTACATTTTTATTGAAGCTACACAAGAAATTGTTCAAACAACCAAAAACGATCAATAAGCAAAATATAATCAGCTCACGGTTGCTAGCGGTAGTGACAAGTCATGTACTGCTCTAGAAATTCTCCCTCAAGCTACACATTCTGCCTGTCGTGTCCCCGGTACAAATAGAAAACAACGTAGATCCATGTGGTCCGGTCTTATATGAAATGCAGTCGAACAGCCAACTTCCATATCAAATTGTTTCGTCCTTTCAAGCCATGTCTGGTTTCCTGTCTAATTCGACATTCAATTATTGCAGCTTCACATTCCAAAAGATGTAGAACCTTGACATTTAGAGGCTCTCCACTTCGAGCTAGTAAAATGATGGCTGCCGAAGACTCGCAGCTGAGTCTGCGCACCGCGTCTAGACATTATTCTTCAGCAATGACGCGTCAGAAAATTTGATATCTTATAAATTCATCAACACAAATCAAATATGACATTTGAAATATGGTTTTGTGTTTTGTTTCTACATATAATTTGGCTGTATTGAACTATCAACGTACACCATCATGTTGTATTATGGTCCTTTAATGACGGACTATATTTGTTTTTACATTGCGTCAATACGAAGACTTGCTCCTGAACCTAGGACAAGCTATCAGAATGGACTTCACAGTTCCAATTATTCAGAAAACACACGTTGATTGAAATATAAGATTTAAATCTTGCTTTGGTCAAATTCATGGGGTGATGAATTGACTTGGTCTTGAAAGAAATTCAACATGAAACTTCTTCGCAATTCATTAAATTTGTTTCAATACCAACTCAATTCATCACCCCATGAAATCCGACCAAAGCAAGATTAAATCCTTGATTACAGACCTTTGAAGAGGCAGCTGAAAACTAATACCTTTAAATTTTTTATTTTTTTTAAAGAAACCCCATTTCTTATAAATAAATGAAATAACAAAAGCGTTCGTTTGTGTTTTAATTTCTATTACAATCTAAAAATGCCAAATAGTTTGTTTTTTTATATCAGATTTTAAATGTACATAGCTATAATAGTACCATAACACAAGCATTTGTCAGATACCGTCAACGGTGCGGGCGTTGCTGCTTTCAATATCCGGAACTCATCGGGGAATATCATAACAAATAGCATTGTCAACAAATGAAAAATAGAAGGCTCCAATCACTTTGTGTAATGGTGTCAGCAAAGGGATTGAGTATACCATCTAAGAGTGTACAGATATATACAGACCTTTTTCACATCAATGGTTGGTTTTGTAAAGTGAAAGGTTCCATTTACTTATATACATATACATCATTTATGACATATGACGATCCTGTTGAATAAACTGTTTTACACAGTTTTTTTGTTTGATAGTAAGTAGGTTTACTTAGTAGTCGAATCGAACTCCACTACTACTATGTATTAAATTACAAGTTCCAGCTTATACTTCTGATTCAGTTCAAATACTTCAAATTCGTTTTCAATTCTAGGTTCAACATTAAATCCAAATCAGTATATACATATATATTTATATTTAAGGAGCAACAGGATACAACTTGGGGTCTACGTGTACCATATGTAATATGAATATATCTATTTGGACTTTATAAATCAGCTTAGTGGTTGATACACAAAAGTGCAAACATTTTCCTCAGTATAATCACAAATACAATCGTGGTCATTCCTCATCATTGCATTTAAGTGAAAATTACAATAACAACACACTTAGCAAGGTCAAAATTCTTATACTTTGAACGTTTTTGTTCTTGTTCTGTGCATATGTTATCTTTGCCCTGGGAGCTGTCGTCCAATGCGCACGCACATGGTTTTTAAAAGAATGTCATTTAGAGTCTGGTGATTAATCTTTGCAGTGTGTTGCCCGTATATATTTATATAACAGCAACTTCCAAGTATGTCATCTATGTATGCCTTGATACTTTTGCTCGTTAGGTAAATTCCAAATGAAGAATTTCGAAGAAATTCTTGTCATTATTGGAGAATTTGGATTTTATCAGAAATGTGTTTTTCTGCTGTTATGTTTGGTAAACGGCGTTGCGGCATCCCATATGGGAATAAGCGTGTTTTTACTTGGACTTCCAAATTACAGGTAAGTTAGTTAACCTTGTTGAGCCCATTTGAAACTAGGTTAAACAGTGTCAACTGCTTTATTATCAACTATTAACATCGTTTGTATTATATATATGTATAATGTACGCAAGACTGAATAACCTTCAAAAGTTCAAAATTATTATTTACATGTCAAATATAGGTATATAAATGAGTGGAATCACGGAAAGTCCACAGCATTGCAAAGTACACACCGCATAACCTGGTACTGACATAACTGCATGCCAACCTTTAAGCAGGTCAGACTAAACAGGGTTTTTTTCGCGCAAAAAATGCATCTTTCATGTCGCAATTTTAGCATTCCAATATGTTCGCCTTAGGATGATCGGCATCTTCACTTTAAGAATGTTTAATTGAGGAAAACTGGTGGTTACGCTTTGCAATCGTAAAGTAAATATTTACTGTCACCTTGTTAAATATCGACTCCCCTGACAACGTGGCGTCAATAGACGCCAGTAAACATGAGGCATTATGTTTGGTGTCTCAAAATAATCATCAACTGTTAAACGAGTAGAAATCCTAATGAGGTTAGGCTACTGCTACAGACAGTGTAACCAAGAAATGTCGAAGTCACATATATTTCATCTTCTTTTACATGACCCAGATTCTGACGTCAGGTAGTATATATATACTTACATGACCCAGATTCTGACGTCAGGTAGTATATATATATTTACATGACCCAGATTCTGACGTCAGGTAGTATATATATATTTACATGACCCAGATACTGACGTCAGGTAGTATATATATATTTACATGGATATACGGTTATGTTTAACTTTACTTACGACAGGAATGTATCTTCTTTGATAGAGCATAGCGTTTGTGCACAATGTCATATACATTTGAGATGTAATCATAGCTTTATTCTTAGCGTGATGAAGACGCGAACAGAACAAAACTTCACATCAGTTGTGGTGCGTCCTTCTTTGATTACTTTTGTGTAAAATATCCATTGTTCAGTTAAAACAATAATATATATAAGGCGAGTGAAATTAAAACAATCATCCTGCTGTATATATTACTTTAATTTCCAACAACGGTATGTAGAATTGATGTGCCCTCAGGCTTGAAGACATGGATTTTAAACAAAATTAATGTGACATTTCTGATAAAAAAAAAAAATATTTCAAAACAAAGAACCATGTATAGTCATTACAGAGTCGATGGCTATAAAGCTGTCCTGTACCGGACAGATAACTCACTGAAGGAGCGTATACTTAAGAGGGGGACATTGAGTGAGGAATGCCATGGTGTCATTCTGGGTTGTAATCATATGTTATTAAATATAAATCGTCAGTTAGTTATTGTACTTTGCATTATTTTTGTTACTTTGTTTTGTTATTTTAGGCACTTGCAGGAACAAAGTGCTGAAAATCTGCAATTGATAAAATAAAAAATGAATGTTTATTGCCTATTTGAAAAAAAGAAAATATTTGTTTGATTAATTAATGTCGTATTCCCCAAATTGATGTCATAACACGCATTTATTTTCATTATTTAAATATTTTGTCATAAATTACATACTGTTGTCGAAAATTTACATATCATTTTCATAACTGAAATGTTATTGTCAAAATTAACATATCTTTGACACAACTTACATAGCATGGAAGTATAAACAGTGGTAAATCTAACCTCTTTTTAAAACGAAATATCAATATGTGTCAAATTCTTAAACGATATCGCTTAAAATTACAGGGAAGTTTGAGTCAATACAGATTATGGACCTTTAAACTCCACTCAGTACTTTCGAGAAAGAATATAAAATTTAAAAAAAACTTCAAAGATATCAAGACAAAAAACGACAATAATGTCCTGAACACTGCGGGATCTCTGAACTCGAAAGGTCGATAGAGTGGGTACCGGGAGTTTAAAATATCACCTTAGAGGTCTGAAGAGGATGCACCAAGGACTATACAACAATACTTTAAACAGAACTAGAGAATATCAAAACTCCAGAATCAATATGTTGTTCAAACGTTACGTACGATGGGTCTGGGACTATTTTTATGTATACATTTTAAATCATGTTATATAAAACTGTACTACAAGAGAAACGAAGGATGAAACACTTGTGTCGTATGTTGTCTTTCAGTAGGCCTAACTGATACAAGATAACATTTTCAACTTTCCTATCACTTTGAAAATCATACTGTTTTTTTGTCATTTCTTTTCTTCATTTTTAATACAACGTGTTTAATACTTTCCCAAAATAACTGATAAAAATCATGACATCATCACCTCAAATCAGATTATTTCAACAACAGCAGACAGCGTCGTTAAGCCTGAGAGATTCTGATATGTACTCGGTATCGCTGATTTACTCTTCATGTGTAACTCTAATCCAAAATGTTCACAGCAAATGACAAAAAGTTACAAAGGATGATTTTTTTAGCATGATCAGATATGATAATTGATGCGAGATATAACGAAATATACATATCCGCATTTTCAAATGACACCTGTATCACTTGTTTATTAGCATTTTATTACTTGAATTATGTAGTAGTTTTGAATATAAAAATGGTGTAATTTGCAATCCTGTTTTTAAAGACGTTCGACCGTGATCAAAGATAGCAATCCATGGTCAATCACGTGATTTATGATTTGTGTGTTATAATCCTTATTTAATAGCCACTGTGTTGTAGCCCTTATGATATACATATATTGCACTTGTTAAATGGAAACAGTTTTTTGCTTCTCAGATTTTAACCATGTAAAACGAAGGCGAACATGATTAATCGAGGGGAAACAAAGAATGTTTCCCTACCACAAGGGCAATCAAACATTTTGTAAATAAAAATAGGTTGTCACGCCATAACTGTTGTCTGCTTCAGCAACAAGGAACCTGGTTGTGGTAGCTCTTGCCGAACAAGCAATAAGTTCAGAATAAGGTCAAGTTACATGAAAACTCGAGCGCGCGAGAAAGACACGAGGGTTTATATCCTCGTCATGTGATTCAGACACGCTGCTTTATAGATGAGGTATAATAATAATGATAAAGCAACTATATTGCAGTCCCAATAACACAGACTTGTTGTTGTAATCAGTAAAGTAGAGACCTTATGTAACAGTCAACACTATATCATCCCGATGTTTTAATATCTCTGTAACATATAATGTGTAACAGCTCTCATGTTGACCATGAAGTCCTGTTAAGGCTAGTAACTATGTGGTCAAGCGTTATGAATTACGTAAGTGTTAATGTTTGTCGTAATTAGTCTCACTTCTGCTCACGTAAGGATTGATCCCCTATGTTAACGAATATCTTGATGCGTGTCTCTGTTGTTAGGAGTTATTGCGACCTCCAATACTAAAAATCGTTGTTTTTGCTGTGCTCCATGTAGTAAATAAAATATGTAATAGAATGACATGAAAAGGGAACCAAACACATTCCCCCAAAAAAGACGTTTTGAGCTCCCATTAAATCAAAGTGGCGATGAGACAATGGTAGCTGTTTCTTTCACCACATGTGGCAATCCGTATGGTATCGTATCCTGTTGGTGGTTGAAATTATATCATTCCATGAGTTTGTCAACATGTCACAATACGATCGTGACAATACCACAATGACAGTATCATTATTTTCTAATGTTATAAGTAAAATAGTGTTTATGGTCACAATATATCAATAAAAACAGTAGGTATGCGAGATAATGTTTTATGTGGCAATGTGACCGCAGTAAGGTAGGACTGTCGTGTAGACAATGGCCCTATGGACAGTGTTGTCTAGTAGCACAAATCAAACTTCTAAGAATGTGTACAGGACATATACTTGTGTGATATTCGGTGTGTGATAATAAAACGTGTAACTGCATCGCCATTTAATAACGTGAAAATCAGGCGTCAATCAGCAGCAATATCAACAGACACGTGGGTGTAAAGTGATGCCATTTGACGTGATATTGAAAACTGTTGGAGAGTTTGGAACATATCAAAAATGGTTATACTGCCTTCTGTGTCTGACATACGCAATAGCCGGATTCCAAATGGTTATAAGTGTGTTTCTACTAGGAATACCACAGCACAGGTAGAGTGGTTCAATTATTTGTCTTTAAAAAGCTTTCCTTAGTCAACGTATCAAACTGTTCCTTTTTGTAAAACCACGTTAAATAAGATTTGCTGATATACATTAGAATAACAAATTAAAAATATATCGATTTCCCCTTTTAGATTAAGCACTTTAGCAGACAACCTTAGTTTCAACAAAACCGTTTTTCAAACTCTTAATCGAATGAACTCAGTTAGGGAAAACTATGAAAAAGGTTAATAACACCATGTGTTTCAGAAAGGTAAACGTGCCTCATCGACGACATCGCCATGTAAGTCTAGCCTAAGTCCCAGTCATATCACGTCCTCAATGCATGAACTGTGGTGGTTTATAATAAACACTAGTAACAGTGAACCCTTGGGGGTATCCTCAGAGGAGATATGGATCTAATCATCCCTAACTCAGCACGTGACTGGAATCGAAATGTGACCAGTAAGGCTGTTTCGCTTTAAATCTACGTCTACATCAAGAATTAAACGAAATACTTGTTTCGGAAGATTTTTTTTGTGTTTTGATGTTCATTAAGTACATTTCTTAAGCCATGTTAGTTTTGCTTTGTCCTTGTACATTTGTATGGTGATACTAGAGAACTGAAGTTAAAACGGGATGGCAATGTGACTATCAAGTTAGATATTGTTGTTAAGTTAATATTAGCAATTTCGTAAACGCTATCGACATTATATTTTAAAAGTGTGGACATAACTTCCCCGCCTTCCAAATAGGTGCTAACAGTAAACAGCGCTGGTGATCCGTATCGCGTGAACCGTTAGTGTGCTAACATGTGTTTGTCGTGATGCGAGGAGACGTGCAACACCTATACCTAACAACGTGTGACTTGATGGCTTTTGATGTCATACTTTTATTCAGCTTATTGTTATCTTCTTACGCTTGAAAGTTATTCGTACATATAAAATGGATATAATGTATAAGATTAGTGCTGATAATGTTCATAGCAATGACTAAGATTAATACCTGATTCGAAAATCTTGACGTTCGTATTAGATGTCTGCTACAGTGAAACTGTCAAGTCTGTAGGTATTGCTTTTCTTCCATGAAATCGTGTTGGAAAACAAAACAAGTAATTAAATTGATGTTACGTCATAAATAGAGCTCATTACTGTGTTCTGCTACAGCAGTAAACACACCTTCCTCACAAACATCTTCTTAATTGAATATATTAGATAATGAATCAAAGCCACATATGACATGAAGTATAAAGAGAACTGTCAATTATAATCGCTATGGCGGACGTAAGACATAGCTAATGAATGGCAACATGTCCCTGGGTTGCTGCACCTTAATGCTAATGTAACAATCCTAAAACTGGGGATACGTAAGGGGCAACCACAACATAATGACAGGAAAATTACGTCATTGAATAGTGATAGTGATATATGAACCTAATTGATAAATATATGTACCTGTTCGAGGATGGTACAGAAACGTTTGAAACGTTGGATCAAAAGAGGAAAATCTACATTTATCTTAAGATTTGCAAGGCAACATTGACCTCAATAATTTCATCAATTCTTATCCAACGGGAATAAAAAAAAATGTTTTGGATGGACGTTTATGTCAGTGTCTCTTAACAATACAAAAACACTTTAATACTTGTGTGTAGTCCTCAATCGCCTAATACCATTTACTTATGTTACAGAATCACGGTATAGGTAACATGTATGTATTGTAACAAACCCTTTCCTCAAGTTCTATTGTATAAAACACAATATATATGCCTGATCATAAACAGGACTTAGAGTGACGTCTTTAAATGCTGTTTTGTATTCGGTATTCATACAGGTCGCTGCCCCGTACGTTCCAGTATATATAATGGATAATGTGTAAAGCAGACATGTTTCAGGATAGTGAACGAGATTATGGTTTGTACAAACTATATAGGTCAAAATGTTATTTTTAACATCAACTTAGGTATGTAGTTTATAATTCCAGGAGGGGAGGAAGCGAGGCATACACATTTTTTTTTATCTCTGGGATAAGTTCTAGATAAGTTTAAACAAATATTTTCGGAAATAATTCCTAGAAACATAGAAGAAGTATGAATTTTCATAACTTCTTTTGTTTTCATTCATTTTATCTACTTTAAGCCATCATAAATGTATCACCACATTTGCAAAAATAAAATACTCAAAATGCGTTTTTTATCGTTTTGTTTATCGTCTTTGGACAAAAAATGCCTGATTTCAAGTAATTGTTAGACTTGTAAAATTTACCAACAGCAAGAACACTTCATGTGAAATAAAATTAGCCATTTTGTTTTATTTAACGACGTGTTTATTATCTGACAATTAAAGGACATTGTTCCTCCATTATCTTCCTCAGACCTCTGACCCAAGGTCAGTCTGTA
Organism: Chlamys rubida; assembly: GCA_032359455.1. Lineage (NCBI taxonomy): Eukaryota > Metazoa > Mollusca > Bivalvia > Pectinida > Pectinidae > Chlamys > Chlamys rubida. The sequence continues at coordinate 8,647 of JAUMHH010035647.1, forward strand.
CCTACTTATATAGGGATCTATGAATAGCCACACATTCATACATCTCATGATCCTGTCAGCTCCGTCTGATGGTCTGCTTCCGCACATCGATTGCAATCAAGGATAACATTATATATAGTGTCTTAAATGTATCCAAATAATACAGCCACATAAAATAGCATTACCAATACATACATTATGCAGTGTCGTGACTACTTAAATGAAACAGAGAAATAAAATAGCATTACTAGGACATTCAAAAATTAAAGTTTAATTTTTTTTCATTTGTTAAAATATTTAAAAAAAAAAAAAAAAAACAGATCAGTTTTTACATCGATTATTGAAGTTATATTTTCTATCAGCGTGATTTTCATTAACAAAGTATGATAACATGATTATGTAGCCCATGTGACCTTTCTATCCACCACTAGGGGACTAGCTATAACACTTTGGCTGACACAAGTTGTGTTTGTGACCTTTCTATCCACAACTAGGGAACTAGCTATAACACTGTGGCTGACACAAGTTGTGTTTCACACTTTGATCTAGACGTTGGCATCTTGAACTTTATCATTATGCATATTTAATGTATCATTGATGACTATGACAACAACCCGGCTGTCAAAGACAGCCTACATCATATTTAACGTCCCCTATCATAGCGACGGCAACATTTCGTGATGTGCCATACCAATGACTTGTTTGTTTACTACCGGAAAGTAAAGCCGCCAGCATTTCCACCTGTTTGTTCACTTCCTTTTTTTATTTACATAGACCACCGATGTAAATACTACTATATCTCTGTCCACTCGAGATATAGTAGCAACCAACGGCGCGATGGATAGATCATTGTCTTTATAATGCATTACGTTAATTTGTAGACCGGCGTTAAGATATACTACAGGTCTTTATTATTTATTCACGTAGAGAAGCGGTATAGATATGTTACTGCCTACATTATGTATCACCACAAGACGTTGGTATAGGTAGATCAAAGATAAATACATATTAAACACACTACTGTTTATATCACAATTAACATAGACCGGTGGTATGGATACACTACTGTATTTATCACAATTAACATAGACCGGTGGTATAGATACACGACTGTATTTATCATAATTAACATAGACCGGTGGTATAGATACAGTACTGTTTATATCACAATTAACATACACCGGTGGTATAGATACACGACTGTATTTATCACAATTAACATAGACCGGTGGTATAGATCAGTACTGTATATATCATAATTAACATAGACCGGCGGTATAGATACACGACTGTATTTATCATAATTAACATAGACCGATGGTATAGATCAGTACTGTATATATCACAATTAACATACACCGGTGGTATAGATCAGTACTGTATATATCACAATTAACATACACCGATGGTATAGATACAGTACTGTATTTATCACAATTAACATAGACCGGCGGTATAGATACAGTACTGTATGTATCATAATTAACATAGACCGGCGGTATAGATACACGACTGTATTTATCATAATTAACATAGACCGATGGTATAGAT
>JAUMHH010035658.1:0-10175 GCA_032359455.1 Chlamys rubida
ATTATGACGGCATAATAATGATGACATCAACAATCGGTCCATGGCATTCAGAGCCTATATGAATGCCAACTGAATTTGGTAGGGTTTTATAGTGGCAATGCCATACGATGGTAAATATAAGATAATACAAGTTACAGAAAATTCATACAGGATAATGGAAGTTCCAGAAACTTTTTATTAGGTTTAGTAAGATACCAAAAATTAGAAGATAAAGTGAGGCAAAGCATCTACTTATACAGAATTTAGGTACGGAGACTATCCATAAGATAAAGATAGGTAAGGGAAACTGCTTCTATGGAGCGGAAACTACTTGATGCATTTATATAACTAAATTTAACAATTTGCGCATTTCCTTTGCATACAATTAAACGTCCAGGATTGAAAAAAACAAACGACATTACAGCTTTTATAATAATAAATGGTTCTTGTTAAATGTGTATTGAAATATCACATATTTGTGTCAAGAGTGATTTTGAAAAGATTGTATGGCAGTGGATCGAGGTATGGTTTCAAGGTAACAGGCTTTAACTCATTCACCCCTGAAGACACATATGAACTCTTCGATTCAAAGGTTGGAATAGTTCATTATGATATTTCAGGGGTGAATGAGTTAATGCTGAAGTTGAAATTGGGGTTCTGTTTAAAAGTTTCAATATGGAAGTGGAAGTAAGAGTTGTCCTTTCTGTGATGGGTGGCTAGCTGGAGGTTGTCTACCCTGTGATCACCGATGATAAGTTGTCTCCCCTTTAGAGGCTGGTTAACAGATGATGTACCAACAATAATTAGCTGATGGGAGTGGGGGAGGGGGTTGGCTGCTGACGAAAATTTACGGTATCACTGTGAAGTTAGTTGTTAGCATTATATTTGTTTGAAACGTTTCACCATGCAAGAGACATGTCTAGCTGATGTGGAATTGCATTCAATTAAGATCTGCAGACTGCATTATAATTAATATTATTTCAAACAAGTCAAATAGGCATCAGATGGGTCAAACTTCCATGTCTAGAGTGCTTATTTCTATCATTACAAACTTCATTATCTGTATCAAAGTCACATTTCATTTTGAAGTAGAAAATCCTTCTTTGCTAAAGAATCCAACACTTATGTTGAGAGCATAGCTGCATTATTTTATCATGATTTTCAAATTGCATGTGTCATTTTAGAATTCTTTTCAACCCTCCCAGTTTTTGTTTGCATGTACAGTATCTGATATTTCGTTTACCTTATAATTTACGTCTAGAAAGCCTAAATGATTTCAAATTTTGTAATTAATACTGGAAAACAATTTTTCTTCATATGATGTAAAATACCAATTTCAAATGGAAAGTTTATGGTTAAAATATTCTGGCTAGCATTTGGTGATTAATTCCCTGTTTTTGAGTTTAATTTTTTTTTTTAATTGGTTTTGCTTTTGATCCCAATGACATTAATTTCAGATTGTTATTATTTTGGTGATTTCTCTTTGGTGATTCCCTTATAAATCCACTTATTCTTCAGTATTATTTTGTTTTCATTTGTTAACCCTGCCTCCCACGGCCAACCAAAAAACCACAAACAAACAAATTCCCCCGTCTCATTTCATGTCAGGTATAAAACATCATCTTTGTCCATATTACCTCATTAAAATGTTCAATTTCTTCATAATGTGCACCAAACTGAGAATTAAGTTTAATATTTAAACCACATAGAACGGGGAAATAAGGAAAGGTGGGGCCAGTTCCCTTGTAAATCTGTGCTTGTTCAGGTGAAATCTGTATACACTTTTCTTCCTAGGAAACAGAATTGAATAGCATAGGAATAATACATTTAAAACAATGCGTCTATAGTTAGGATTATCGGTGTTTGTCCTGTGGTGTTGCCATGTCTGTCCTGTCACGTCCATACTCCATGCTATGTTCGTCATTGTCATAAGCATTTTGGGCTTGAAACATGGATCATTGTATATCAGACAACCGTTACCATGGCAACCTTGATCTGTAATTCACAAGAGAACCGGTGCACTGTTGTGTGCTGATGTAGATTTATAACATGTCTTTTGACTTAACCCTTTCACCACTGTAGACCATAATGGACTCATCCCAATAAATGCATGGTAGAGTCCACTGAAGTTACCTAGGGGTGAAAGGGTTAAAATGTCTTGTTGATCAGCCTCACTGTCTCGTCAGGTTTTTTTTCTTCTCCTATCTTCTGTTGGAAAACATTTATGTTTTTTTGGGAGAATTATTCTCTTTCATGTTTTGATTAAATTTCATTGCCTTTTATGATTTTCTGTTGGCTTTCAATTTTATTTGTTCTTGTTGCAGTAAATCTTTAAGTCAGGTAAATGTTTTAGGTGACCGAGAACATCAAGCCCTTTCATTCATGAAAAATAGATTTGAACAAAAATATTACATTGATATAGACTTGACCTGTCTGTACTCTTACTGTTGAAATCAGCATGAATTGTGACTGTATTTCAAACACATAACCAAGGACTGACTTCTGTAACACTGAAGTAGTATCATTTCCATGTCGAATGAAAGGGCATAGAGTGATCTCCCTTCTTTCAATCTTTTTGCTTTGCATTGGGGTCTACAGTGGCCTATCAGAAACATATATCCAGAGCTTCCTCAGTATATTTGTAGCTCATGCTTTTTGTTGATAATACTCTCTGTTCTTTGTTTACGATATAATTTGGAGTAAAACATTTAGGATTTTAAAATAAACTGAGGGTTGATGTGAGATAATTGTAATTTTAAAAGTTTGTATGAATTGAAAATCAGAATTTTGTTTAAATGATAAAAATAGCAAATTGTCATTACTGCATTCAGCTTTTTAGTGGACAAGGAAGGATAACTCTGTTTTGTTTATACTCTGTGTTGGCAGCTTTTTGTTTTGCCGGTAGTAATTCTTTTTTGCTTTTTAAAACAATGTTCATTATTTACGAGGAAATGTCTTGTCAGAGGTTCTATGCTTACATAGATATTAACAAATATACTTATGTTTTGAAATATTCAAAAGGCTATGAAAATATTCAAATGATTTTGAAAATAATTTATTAAAAAAATTATGTTTTAACATATTGGACCTAATTACGAAATTTGAAAATAGTCTTCCAACCAGTAGGTATTGAATACAAGAATGAGATTCTTTAATTTTAAAATTTTGAAAACTTGTCCATTATGGAATAGTTGGAGCTAAGTTATGTAAGAATTAACGTTTGTATAGTTAACATCAAATTCGCTGAATTGAATGATGCTTAATGCAAATTAACAAATATTGAAACATGTATTGAAAATAATAGCCGAAACACAACCATTTGAATAAATCTACAAGCTATAAGTTAATATCTAACAATATACAGGTATTTCTAACATTTGGAGATGACTTCAAATTAGATGACGTTCAATAGATGTAGCTGTTTTTGTAGATAAAATAGACATTTGTCCTGTATCAAGTTTTGACTGAGATAAACAATTTGACCACATGACTAATTAACCTTTATTGAGATTAGACCTCAAGATAGACCTCAATACATATTGGACAACTTTGACCTTGGGATCTTTGACCTTGGGATCTTTGACCTTGGGATATTTGAGACTGACCTTGGGATATTTGAGACTCAATAGACTTGACAGTTTGAAATATTCTTTACCTTAACCACTTTTACCCAGTTACTCATTTGACTTCCAAATATGTTTGACCTCAATTGAATTTGACCTTCATTGACATGTGACTGCAAGGTTGGACTCCATTAGGTATTTGGCCTCAAATGACATTTGACCTTTACTGTAAAGGTCAATCTCTACAGACCTTGACCTCAACTGATGAATACAATAAACTTTACATAAATATTCTTTCTATATATATTCATCTCCACACAGATTAAGTTTCACTGCTGTCTCTTGCCAGTAATCAAGTTGTTAAATATTTTGGAGTAGTCTCCCTTTACTGGCTCTGAATATTTACTGCATAATCTTTTCTTCAGTTTGTTGTTTTACAGGAATTTGTTTAGTTTGTTTAGTTTTCTGCTTTGTTCTGTTGTGTATGTAGTTTTAGTGCTGGCCTATGTGTATGATAGGGTGGATGTCTTGAAAAGATTGTTATTACTAAATACAATGTGTATGGGTGCTTGCTTGTGAAAATCAGAGCCTGTTCAGTATCGATGGGTTCTACTTGTTTGACACCGACAGCTTTGTTATGATACAGACAACTTAGCTCATGTCTGTTGTAATGTAAGGTGTCTTTCATTTGATCAATTCTATAATTGTGTGAAGAATAGAGCAAAAAATTGTGAAACAAAGGAAGTACTTTGATACAATAATGCATTAGACTGCCTGATTGAGTCAGATTTTCTACGTATTTATCATTGTTTCTGTTGTCTTATAGAAATCTACAAACTTAGTTTAGAAGAATTTCATTTTAAGTGTAATAGTTGTGCAATTTATTATGTTCAATGGCATTACTGAATGCCCCATCGTATCCCAGCTCAACATAGGCTAGCCATGTGTAGACGCTGTAATAGCCATTTTTTAACACTTTTTTTGTAATCTAATGATTTGTAGGTTTTTTTCATAATTTATTTTTCTTGGTACGAAATGCTTTATATATTACTTTATTACAAATATTTTCACACGATATTTTAATGTCACTTATCATAGTTCTAATTATTATACCAGACATTTAGTACAGCAGGTGACATGTTACTTTCACAGACAGTTTACGATACGACAGTTTACTCTGTCTTCACAGGTTCCTGTCTAATATGGAAATCTTTATAAACAACATCTCCAGCTACTGTACACACTTTTTACTTTATTTGAACTTGTGTATTCTTGAAACCTGCAAAAAAAAAAATACATGTGTTTGGAAACTCATACAGTAATAAAAACCTTTTTAAACTGACCCCAAAAGAACCAATGGCCTCATTGGGAATAAACAGATATCCATCTTAAGGAATGGTTTATGCAGGTTTCTGGATTATAAGTGTCATTTTAGACAGGTTTCTGGATAATAAGTGTCATTTTAGACAGGTTTCTGGATTATAAGTGTCATTTTAGACAGATTTCTGGATTATAAGTGTCATTTTAGACAGGTTTCTGGATTATAAGTGTCATTTTAGACAGGTTTAACTGTTATTGAGATCAACTGTTTGTGAGAGAATGATGTCATATTGCAATTGTTTGAATCTCCAAAACTAATGAATCTTTAACATGCAGCGATGCTAAGTCTGGAAGTATAACCTAAACTCTCCCATGTTCATACTTACTTACTGTATATCTTTATGTTTATCTTTTTTAGACTCATTTATAGGTGTTTAGCTTTTAAATTTTCACGACAAATTAATGCTAAGTTAGGTACAATAGAGCCGTGTGTTGAATTTCAACTGTATTTAGGCAGAAATGTGGTGGAGTTCTTTCCACAAACAATTATGTTTAATTATCCTAATCAAAAGCAAATAAAATAGTATGTTTTTATTTTTTTTATTTTTTTCTACAAGACTATAAATAAATCAAAGATAAAAACTGGATTTGATCCTGCTTACGTTTGATATTTTATAGGTCTAATTTTTACGGCTTTTTTTCTTCAAAAATTCACAGATTTAATGTAGCTGAGAATTGTTGTGGGTTCAAATGATTTATGAAATTTGTTGATACAAAATGTATGTTACATTGTATGTAACTGTCTCATGGTGAATGATAAATGACATCTCATATAAGTCTTTTTTTATTAATATTATTTTGTTGGGATATTGTATGATCAAAATTTCATAATTAATTTATTTCCAATTTAAATTGTCCAGATGTTGATGTTTTTTAGCTTGTTGTAATAAAATTTCATCTGTAATTATTCATGAATTTTAATTAATAAATCATATTTCATTGTTAAGTCAGAGAAGTATTATAATAAGATTTGTAAATTGTTGATGAGAGTATATGACATTTTTATGCCTTTTATGGATTTTAGTCAAAAGTGATATTAATGTTGATTTTCTATTAAAATAGTGAATGTTACATTCTTTGCACTGTACTTTCCTCAAATAGAAACATGGAGAAAATAGGATAATTAACAAAACCTTTGATAATAATTCTGTGTAATAAAATATCTTTTGTTAAGAGTGTATTTTTTCAAAGGGGCACAACTAGATTATCTCCCTTTGTTAAGTGATACCGATGCTATACACATGGATTTGCTTAATGATCTTCTTTGATGTGAAATTATTTGTCAAACTTAAATATTCTAGGTAAAAAGTTAAATATTTCCTAATTTCAAGTTAATTTTGTGTTTTTAGATTTCATAAAACAGAATATTTTTCTTATTTTCATGCTATTGGTAAATGACATCGAATTGTAAATCTGATGTAGGTTTGAAGGTCATTTGTCAGGGTTAATAGTATGTATGCTTATTGCAGGGTGGCAGGTTTTGTATATTTAACAAGGGAGGTAATCTTGTTGTTTTTCCAGTAGGGACCAGTATGACACACCTAACATATATCTAACTTATAATAAGGGCAATCACATAATAATGTTATCCTGATGATTAAGAATAATAGCTTTAATTACAGTATTAAGAATTCAGATCTAGTCAGTGTTCATTTTGTGGTGCTGACACCTCAGAAAATGTCGAGTACTCCTATCTTATAAAATAAGTGTTTCTGGCTTATAGCCTACTTTCTCACTAAAAAAAATCACTCATTTATCATTGAAATCATTCAAAGGTTGCCACAGAGGTCAAACAGGGGTCATCTTTGACCCCAAAATGTACTTGTAGCCCCTTTATCAGACAAAAGGTTTGAGGGAGATAAGTTGTTGAGCCAAGTTGTTGTTCATGTTAGCTGAAATGCAGACATGTTTGAAGGGATGTACAATGTATGGTGGGGGTGCTAGATCTTGTGTTCTAAATCTGCTGGCAAACAATGTCTGTTTCACTGTATACATTTTCTCTGAAGAAAAATAAACTGCTTGCCTAGATAACATTGTGTTTGACTTTTCATTATTGTTGAAAATTTATTTTAGAGAAATATTTTTTCAATTACCTGTGAATGAGAGAATTTATAGGAATTCCATTCCCCATAAAAAAAATCACCTCAAATATATTTCCATTTTTCGTCCCTGTTTAACAAAGATTTAATTTCCTTCAATGAAAGGTTTAATAATGACTTACCTCCCTTTAGTCAAGGGAGATAATCTATGTTATTGCAAAACATGTTTTGCTTAATGTTACATGTTTACATTACTAACTTGGCACATGTCCTGAAAATCAGGACACAAACTCTTATTGATTAATTTAGAGCCTCTATCTGAAAATCGAATTATATGTACATGTAATATGAAAATTGTGTGTTATCTAGATTTCGTTATCAGCAGAAACTTGATGTATTCCTCAGTCATTTTTATCCTCCGTAACTCCACTAACAAGAAATAATGATGGAATTGCTTCACCCAGCCAATTTCTCTTCCATGATTGCTGTTTTTCCGTTGACTTAATAACACAAAATATTCGTTAAGCTAGAAATTCCTTGCTAGGTGTTGCAAATGTAAAAAAAAAAAAAAATGTAAAAGAAAGTGAATTTGTGATAAAATATCAAATATAGAACAGAAAACATTCCTTTTGTTGATTTTAAGATCAAAGTGTCAAAATAAAAATTACTTTGACTTTCCATTTCAGCACTTTCTAAATCTTAAGCTGATAATAATGTAATGCCAGCTAACGCTAATGACAAGACCATTTTTTAAATGGAATTCCGATGTTTGAAAAGATGCGCAAGTATGGCAAGTGTTGTCAGTTATTGAGAAAAGTCATTATCAGGAGTGAAACGGAAACAATAGAAGCAAGAGTGGGCGCGGTGATAAATAGAACTCTACAGTTGACACAGGAAATTCAGCTGCTAACCCGTATTGATAGGTGATGGCAGGCCTTAGCTGCCATTAATATTTATCACTCTACCGAAAGTTCTGCTCAATGAACTAGGAGATGAGACTGGAATCTCTGCCAGAGCTATCTCTTACCCCCCACAGTCTAAATGAAAGAGTCCAGATCAATACACAGTCCATTCCATTACAGTATAAAGGGGATAACAGGAATATTCATCAGGTAGCTAGATAGAATGTCGATGGAATTTTTTTGTTTCATTACACAAGGGGTTTGACCAAAATTTTCAGGATTTCCCAGAATGCATTTGCGACACTGTGATTGGCTGAATGATGTTGGCTTTGTCTCATTGTGATGCGCTATGATTGGCTGACACATTTTGTAGATGTTTGGATGATGTTCTAAGTTCCCTCCTCCTTTCACATTTCGTTAATATGTAGAATAGTTTGTGTAATTAAGACCTGTACAGAGGCGGTGGAGGTTTGGCAGCGCAGACAGCCATTTATCAGGGGCAGTACAGCTCTGATAGATAATACACTGATTATACTGTCATTACCTACACTTGTAGATTTCACTTTCCTACTACAGCAACTGTAGGATTATACACACTGCCACTGCACAGAGATTTGTCTCACTGTGATGCATTTTAATCCTATATATTATATATCATACCGACTTATACACGGAAGTTAGATTGTATGAACTCAGCATGCTAAATATTTATATTTGGTATGTATATATATATATCACATGAAGTTGGATATTTGTATAATGTGTATTTATATCAATATCTATGTGTTTGTGTGTGTATATAAGGTATATACCGAAACACAGTAATGTATATATATTTAAAACATTAAATCTGTGCGATGTTGATAACATTACCGAATATTGATCACTTATGTATGTTGCGATGACTGTACTAGCTAGGGGATTTGATGGGACCTTTTCTAAATGACAGATAAAAAGAGTTGTTTATGTTGTGTCTGTAAGAACTCGGATCAGCTGGGGTAAAATGCCTGGGAGATTCTCGCTCTCCTCTTACAGCCGTAAAACATAACCCCATGCTTCCTCACACACAAAATATCCTGTTCCACTTTCATTCCATTGATCATAAACCATTTTTACGATACTCATTTAGGTCCTAATTTGAAACAAGTTTGTGGCCCAGGGTGAAATATTTTACTTTGAATTGTGTAATGAGCTTTTGTGGTAATTAATTCATGATGGGAACGTTGGATGCATCTTGTATTTTGTGTCCTTGCATGCATGCTAAACGCTATTGATCACCACCATGATGGCCAAGTTTGGATAGCTTGATAATGAGTTCAAAGAAATTATATAAAATATCTATTCATCATATATATGACATTAACATAGTTTTGTGGTTCAAACAATGATCAGTGTCATAAAATTCATATGTATTTGTAAGATAAACAGATTTTGAAATAACAAGAATGAGGATACATTTAAAATATAAAAGAAAACAGAAAAGAAATTGGAGAAGGTTTTAAAGGTGTTTATAGACAGTAAAGCTAACAGAGAAATAAATAAATGTTCACCTGGGAGAGCCTATATGCATGCCTTGGTTATGCAAAATACGAGAGGTATATGTGCAAGAAATTAATGGGCTAGAAATCTCAACATGCTGTTGTAATCAATGCAAGGATTGATGGAGAGTGTCATTTCATTCTTACCAGATATTTTTAGTTAACATTTCATTATGTCACATTTTTATACCCAGCCATCGAATTGAAATCCTATACTTTCAAAATAAATAAAAAAAACATTTTTTTAGAGGTGTCTAATGTGTCCATGCCTTAATGCTGTTTCCTGGTAATTTTGGATCCGTCATACTGAAGTTTTCACTGCTTAGAGCTGAATGTTAGTCTAAATTCTGTGTAGGGGGGAAAGGTCAAAGAAGACGAGTCTATTATTTTCTGTAGGGAACAAAGGGTTGAGATCTATCCAGAGTAAGGCTCTGCCCTGCTGATGACATAACACAGTGGGCTTTTATCATTGGGAAAGAATTTTTGGGGAAAAAAAATATACACTTCAAGTACAAATAATCTACATGCTCTTTGTAGACTGGTAATGTCTTGTAACCACCCACACATTTGGTAACCAACGGTAACCTGGCCGACTTTGGCAGGTTGTGAGTGGTTCAAACTTCACGCGAGTTAATAGGTATGATAATGGTAGAGTAATTAGGCATTGTAAAACATCAGATATCTCAAACTTCACGCTAGTTAATAGGTATGATAATGGTAGAGTAATTAGGCATTGTAAAACATCAGATATCTCAAACTTCACGCTAGTTAATA
>JAUMHH010035669.1:0-24257 GCA_032359455.1 Chlamys rubida
TTCCGATTTTTGATAAGGATATTTGAATATGACTTGCCAGGGGGTTGAAATTTAGGGTGACTATTACATCTTTTAGGGGGCTTGTTGAACCTTAAGTTTAAAACTGGACCCAGATTATTTGAAATGAAAATTTTGATATAGGGCTGACATTTTTGTTTTTGATTTATCTATTATTTCATGATTTGTTAAAAGAAATTGCTTATTCTTCATTCTAGTCAAAATATTATATCCAGAATATAGTACTAAAGACTTTACTCAGGATAAAATATTTTTGCAAATACGTTTCAAAATTATATATCTTGACTGCCATGTACATATAGACAACAGATTAATTTAATGCAAAATAAACATAAAGAGAAGAAAAAACACTGCAAGGTTCCCGTTTCGCTTACGTTTTTCATATTAAGTAAAAAAAGTATGCCACTGATTATTATAAGAAGATTTTTTTTTTTTTTTTTAATTTGAAATTCTTGAAAACATTGATTCTATTTTAAATATAGATGATAAAATGAACTTGAGTAAAATTATGTGTTGCCGTGCTTATTTCAAGAGAATCCCAGATGGACAAACTAATAACAAAAATAATTATGGAATTCCTTTAATCTAGACTAGATTAAAAGAGACGTATCTATGTATGTATAGTGAGATAAAAGTTGCATGAACTGAACATTATTTATTGAATTGGCTTTAAATCATCCGTGAAGATAGGATCTTTTCATGATTTAAAAGTCCCCATTTCAAAATCTTGAATTTTACTTTTCATTTCCTTATATGGTATACCATTATTAATTCCTTTCATATAATTAACTCATTAGTGGATTAAAGGTTGGTAAAACGAGATCATCACAGCTAACAGATTGATGTAGGAACTACATGTCTCGTAAGTGACTTTTGTCGGAAATAATTGGGGAAATATTATGTTATTTACATTTCGTCTCTTGGTTTCTAGCTTTTCTATTTTAATTCAAAGATAGGCTTCCACCAAGTTTTGGCATTATTGGAGATATAGTACAAAAAGTCTGAACTGTTCTCACATACAAATGTACCACCAATACCAAATATCTTTTGTTTTATTATTAGTTCAAATCTAGAGTAGCTTTTCTCCTAATCAAACATTGTTTTTTTAAATATTTTGGCTATTTATGCAGTCTTATGATGTTATACATCAATTTACCTGTGTTTGTACCCTAGTACTGTATTTGGTAAGGTAAATTCTAACACCTATTTCAAGGAAGACTTACCCTGTTTCTATGTATATAAATGTCACGGCCAGTACAATTTGAAACAAATTGATGCTATAATTTATTTTTAATGATTCATTTCAGAATATAGATCACCTGATATATTGTGCTCACATCATGCACGTATTTAATTCATTACAACAAGAAATACTTTGAGATAATTATATACAAGATGCTCATAATATCTCACCTACAATATGCAGTGGAAGACCTTAAAGAAAAACCCTATTTCTTCTTGGCTCTATATATTCAATGTAATACAATGTATCTTATAACAACAGATTTGGTTCAGTTAGGAAAGAACATTTTCAATTCACAAACCGTCAGTAAATGACGTATTCAGAATAAACGACCTTTGTTTATTATAAGTCTCTTCTGTCATAGATTTCGGGGCATTTGCTTTTTCACCCAGGGATATATTTGATTTGTGGATTCTAACCGGCTTTCTGGCACTATTCCTCAGTGATATCATTTCCTGAAGAGCTAGGCCTTGCTTTATGAAGAGGAAAAGTGCTCGAACCAATAGAAGGTACTATATATCTCTCTAGATTACACTGTACAGAACAGCCTCCTATGAGAGGTGGCATAATAGAACGTGGCATAATAGAACGTGCCATTCCATCAGTTCCTATTTTTTGTTAGTTTTCATTCACTAAATAACACATAGATTTAAGATTAAATAGGTTTAACATATTGACCTTTGTATTCTAATTGAAGAGTCTAATTGTGACTTTAGGGGTCAATGGATTAATAGAATTTAAAAATGAAAGAGATGTGTCGTTAATGTTTCTATTATAATTTAGATAAATGTTTATGTTATATAAATGAAACGTTTATATTATCATATAGACGTTTCCATTATTATTTAAACGAAACTTAAATATTTCAATATTTATGTTAAAGGATTAAAATGATAACCATCAAATATTAATAAACCTGAAAATATGAATAAGTGTGTGCTAAGCTAAAGGCAGTTGGTATTGCATTGATTGATACCGATCGTGTTGTTAGTGCTAATTTTATGACTGATATAAGTGCTTTCTGTATGGGTGATGTAACACTCATCATATATACTTGATATATATACCGATGTTCTTTCCTTTCTTAAATCATGTCAATTAAATATGAAGAATAAAATCGAATTTTGCATTATAGTTTTATGATTGATCATGCCTAACCTTTATTGAGTTTACAACAAGATCATGGTTGCTCAAGTTTTAGTTTCATCAGTTTGGATGTCCTGTTTACAGTTAAGATCTTTTAAGGACGTGTCTCCATTTGTGTAGTGTATATTTGTGTGTTATACTGTACCTACATTCAAGTTTTGATGAACATGCATGAATAATACACAACAGAAAAAATATTAAAGCACAACTTTCCTCTATTGAGATAAGAGCTTGAAATATATTTCAGCTGTGACTGAAGTACTGAAGGTTTGGGAGATGTAACAAGGCACCGAGTTTGATTAGCATAGTATGAAATGGTACAATAGAAAACGTTTCTGTGATTGCGGTAGTGTCATAAAACCACAAGTTCAATTCGTAGATTTCAGTGACCTATTGCTGGATTGCGAAACTCTGTTTTCCGTAGATATACCAGGATTGTTTTTCCATTGATTGACGATAGGGTCAAAACCACATGTCCAGTTGACCTAAACTTGGAGCTCGGCACTACTCATTATCAAAATATTCCCGCCTGTTAATTGTTGAAATGCTTGATGAAATAACACTTGAAGATATTTCATGCTTATAAAACTAGGTGGAAACGCAATGTAAATGGCTTATACCGATTTCTGCTACAACCACTATAGGTTTCATCACTCCCGGCTCATTGGATAAACCTGCTAGGAGTTGGTAAACATGTTTAGGTAACCCACTTATGGGTAACACCCTGGAACTGTTTCCCAGATCAGAAACATGAATAATGTATTCCTAAGAGAAACATGATTTTTCTAGATCTTATCGTCGAACTCCAAGTAAAATTGAACCAGAAAGTTAAGTTTAATAGCTGAAATATCTAAAGAAGAAGAGTCAAGCAAGCACGAATGATGACCTTGACTAAACAGTAAACGTGTACATTGAACTTATTTCTATACAAAAACATTTGAATGTAAAAACACAAAACACTCCGCATTGGTTATGTTTCAAAAAAGAGCATAAAAAGTTATTTGATCGTGAAAAAATGTAACAATAAATAAAAACATTCAACGCTGAGTTAACGATCCTGTGCAGAAATCAGTACGTGCATTGTATAAGTTTTCAAAATATGACACAAATGGATATATATCGTCAACTTTAGAAGGCTTTCAAGCCATTTTGTTAGTTCAATATGTCTTTGCAAAGCAATTATTCCAATGCAACATTTTGGCAAATATGTATTTTAATTTGGTCAGTCTTAGTTTCCCATGAAGAATCATTATATGTAGGTCGAATATATGATTGACGTTATTTACTTGTTTCCAAAAAAGTTGAAAATAAATTCATTATTTAAATTTATAGATAAAAAAAACAAAAAAAACATTAAGTAAAAAATAATAAGATAAAATCCATCAAAATGAAAAAAAAAAAATTATACTAAAATTTATTTTGGTAGATATGGTTTTATTGATTGTGATGCTCAGCCGATCTGTCAGAAGTCATGATGATCTGATTTCTGATTATGCTTTTAATGTTTACCACGATGTAAGATTAGTTTTCTGTTTCTTAGCTAACTAAATTTAATGACCTATACTTTTTGTATTATTATTTAGACACGAACAATAAACGTTAAGCTATTTCCGCAATGAACAACATGGTGCCTAGATTTATTCATATTTTCTTCTTTTTTTTTCATTTGAATTTCATGGGGCTAATGTTAGCGTTATTGAAACAAAATGTCAATTACTGAAACATTTTTTTTTGAATTTGTATATAATTATGTGCTGACTGGTATGCGATCCGAGGTATAACAAGTTATTCACATGAAATTTATTTTTCTTCGCGTTTTTTGCCTTACAAAACAATAACAGTGAAATGTCATTTCCGGGAATAAATCGCCATATCTTGCAATTCATTCCACCGAAAATGTTGTAAGATAAATAGTTAATTGACGTTTAGGGTGTCCTATTTAGTGGCGCAATCATTGGCGCCTCGGAATTGCAATGATAAAAGGATGGCAATGAGTGTAGAGTCCATGCGGCAAATAATGAATACATTTGGCACGATGCTGTAGATTGAAGTCTTTTCTTAGAAGATCATTACTTCCGCACATCACGATTGAAGGCAATTATTTAGAATATATTAAATCTTCTATATATAACCTTTTTCGGAATATTACTTTCAGATCGTCTGCTACGGTTTACATGAAATACTAGGTAAAAAATACAACTGGCGAAATATTGCCATTGGGCAACGTCCTGTATTTCAAAATATGTTTTTAAACACTTTTTTTATCCTTAGTACCACAGATGAGTTTTAAATATGTGCTTCCTTACTGTATATTTCTGGTGATTATTTTATTTGATAAATGATCAAACTCCAAAATAACAGATAACTCAAATAACTTGAAAATATGATATAAACATTTATTATCCCACAGTAATCACCATACATGAAAATGATAAAATGGCTGGTATGATTTGGTGTTACCTTGAGTATGGTATACACAAGGCATGATGGTAGGTTAGATGTACAATTTGTCATACATTTACTTAATGCGGTACTACATCTTGCATACTGATTCATTGTGGTCATAATCGTATGGTAATTATGTTTACTAATCTCTATCAAGAGTTGTCACTCTTGTTACTTGTTTTTGTCCACAATTCATGTATAAGTCATAATGACATTTCTTTTGTCATCGCGCGTTTGATTGTTTATTTTATTTGGAATTCAGATTTTAGAACGTTAGTATTAACTATTTTCATATCCTTTAAGTACGATAAAACAAACCCCAGATAAGCATGTTCATTATTGTACATTTTAATATGAAAACAACCGTCCTATGAGATGTTATATACAATAAAACAACCGTCCTATGAGATGTTATATACAATAAAACAACCGTCCTATGAGATGTTATATACAATATAACAACCATCCTATGAGATGTTATATACAATATAACAACCATCCTATGAGATTTTACATGTTTATATTTACATTGGCTCTGCATCCTTCCATTGTAATGTAATGGGAAGGCAAATGTTGTTATGAGACTATAACAAGTTGTTATGAGACTATAACAACATTTGCTATTGTAACGTCATCAATTTCATTGTTGTCAACACTTGATTTGCGGTTCAAAACCTGTTCGAAATAACTAAATAAAGCATAACTACCTATCAAAATGTAAATATAAAAAATGATATTTTTTAGCAAATATTGTTATGGACCTATACACTTAATGCTTTATAAGTAATAACGTCATACTGAACTTGGTGGTGACACGCCTCCACGCTTTCTCACGGCTACTTGTGTCGTGGTTGCTTTCCTGTCATGTGATGTATATCTATTCAACGCATTATTGCTGTTCATACATACATACAAATGGAAACGCGTTTATACACTGATGATGTATTCAAAGAATTCTGGATATTATTTTTCTTAAATAGAATATCATGCATTCCACAAGCTAGTGTGAAGATAAACAGAACTGGTACAGTCGATGTTTGTAGTCCAGCCATCATTAATCCACTGTGCAGTCCAACTATTTACCGAGACTGACTGTGTATTAAGAGACTATCTGAGCTAATACGTCTCTCTGAATACATGTCTACCTTACCAATATCCGAGTTCTTAGAATGTTTTTTGATCTTTTTCCATTTAATGATTGCGTTTGAATAACATCACTTGTCTATATCGAGTCCAACAAAGATGAAATCAAGGATAAAACAGCCTACACTTAAATTCAAATATATTCTTTTCAAAGTAAGCTGAATGTAACCATACGACCTATATAGTGTAACAGCCAGGAAATAAGAGGAGGGGGAGGGGGGACTGGTAAGCTAGCTTTTCTAGCGATGCAAGCGATGCAATATAACCCTTAGACGCGCTCACTAGTTCAGCAACATTGACCGTGGTCAGTGGCTGGATGTGTGCCCGTCGGTGCGTCACAATGGGTCCGTTTCTAACGAGTGTACAATATTTACATTAGCTCCAGAAGAGAAAAGAAAATGATGCAAAAAATGTCATTGAAAAATGTATCGGCAAGTATTTTAAGTTTGAGAGCAATGTATCAATTGTTCCACTAGCATGTGATCGAAAGCAGTGCATTGCATGCTCACGTGGCGCACACGTTGTTTATAGGTAGCCAATCGGAGCTGGCCTATTCATTGCGGGGGTATATCCAATGATCCTTCGGCTTTGACTCATTTCCACTGGGACATCGGAAGGGGTGACGGCTTGGGGGAAGTCCATATAATCACGTTGTCCGGTCGAACGCCTGCAACAAAAAGCAAACAAAACCATTTACTATGGTATTAATAAACTGATTTTTGTGATCTAGGGCTATCCGAAAAATTAATATATGAAAGCAGTTACTTAATCCCTTTGTTTGGATTATATCAACGCCAATAGTTAAATGTTGATCTAAAGGGACTTATAACATAGATAATATGTATTGTTGTGTTTTCAAATGTATTTACAATCGAAATTAATTGTTGTAAATCTTGCGTCCTTTTTCATGAATGATACTGACATAGCACCAAACCTATGGCATAACCAGATATATTTATGCAAGGAATTTCCTATTTCAACACCTCATGAATACGCGCGATGGATTCGAACCCTCATATACAGTACAGTAAGGCTAGAAAGAGGGGCAAGGTAAAGCAAACTGACCATTGACGCGCATTGAAGTCATTTTTGGGCTTCGTAGATCCTAGGTCTGTATCTATAAAAGGGAAAAGGACCCGGGATAACCATAAACTATAGGTTATGAAATGAGCCATGTTATGTATAAAAAAGAAAGTTAAAATTCTGGGAACAGTTCACGCAAAAAAACCACCAACCCTACTCTGATATTAAAGATTTCCAGCATAGGTATACAAATATCAAAATAGAAATTCGTTTTGAAAATTGAAAAAACGTAAAGAAACCGCGAAACCAATTACTAGTAGATTTTATTTTAGTAAACTTACCTCATTATGTATATCTATGTTTATCTACAGAGCGAGTCGTCTGAACCAGGTATCATTTAACAACATTGCTAGGCCTCAAACGGGCAATTATTTAGATAGAAAGATGCACATTTGAAATTATTGATGTAAAGTGAACACATTTGTTATTCTTACCGTCTCGTCTGTATTTAAATTCATCAGCCGTCTCTCTTGGAGCCTCTTTCACGATGTGCCTGCTAAACACAAAAAATAAGGAAAGGCGGTTATTGTCTGCAATGATTATGGCTACTAGCACGACTGGTAAGAAAAGGATGCTGTAATTGAATATTTAGTTCAATGTTCAAATTTCAAAATCGATTACCTACAAAACAGTTGGCGTTGCACCTATTGGTAACATGTTTATATCAAGAGTACATATAGAAAACATTACTTTATATTTTTCCTTAAAATTTTCCAAATGTTGGAATAAGATTATTTAAAATTTATATTTTTTTCTCTTGTGTTCATAATTGTTCTTATTTGTCTGAGAAATATAGTTTTATTGAAGATATCGTCAATATTGAGAAAAACCTTAAATGAGGTAATGATATATCAAACAAAACAAAGCGAAAATGAATTCCGAGATTAATTTACGTGTCTGCATTTTATATATTGATATATACAGTCAACGGCATAAAATTGCAATAATTTTCAGTATATGACAAATAAAAAGTGCGTTATTCGAAGATACTTTTATAATAAATGGTTAATATGACCATGGCTATGCGGCAAAACATTGATTTAATAGGTAGTTAATATGGTAATGTAATGGGTGGATAATATGATACTACAGTAGTAAACAGACAACACAATAATGATTAATCAAAGATATCACTATATCTCCACTATATTTATAAATCTATCCACTATATTTATAATTGGTTTGTGTGAGGTTGCATTTTGGATAACCAGAAATAAGATAGTACATGGAATGTTTAAGAACACTAAAGCAAAATCCTTTTTTTTTTAAATGAACGACAAAAAGTCTGATAGTTTAATTAACCGTTTTCTTTCAAGAAAATGACTATTGTGTTACCGTGCAATGTTTTTCATCCGAAACACTTGATGTAAACGATGCATTTAGATATATTAAACGAATCTACATGATGATTAGTAGTAATAACGTACCTCTCCTGTGGCGTAACCTGGCGTCGCGGATAATTCTGCCTGTAAACAAAAATGATTTCATGATGACGGCCTATTTAGAATATTTTGATGCAAACTTTCTGAAATTATGTAATTTTTGTGTGAAGTTCCTTTCATGTTGATTATTAAATTTCCAACGTTTTGGTTGTCATGTTTAAATGTTTGTCATTTAACCATATACATTCCACTACGTTGTTAGCATTTACGGGATTTATTCATGTTGACCACATTTGAATAAATTCCTTTGTATTAAAGTTTACATGAACAAAATTTTACATGAAAGGATGTTTCGACAAAAGAATATTGTTATCCTTAAACCATTTAGCTCGACCTATCTGAGCAGATCAAAATGTAGTACTTCTTATTTCTTAAATAGAGCAGTTTTTACAATTAAGAATCATATTAAGAAATGTTAATAATAATATTATTTTCAAGACAACTTAAAACAATGTGTGCATATATTTTATTTTTTTTCTTCTTTTCTTTTCTTTTCTTTTGCATTTCTTTAAAAAATAATATGTATTTTACATTTGTTTGCGAAAAGAAAATGTAGAAAATCATAAAAGTTAAAAATTAAAATCCAATCCAACGCACACTAGGAACCGATTAAAAAGTGTTAAAATGAAAAAAAAAAAAATCCAAAAAGAAATATATTATTTTGTACGTACTGCTGTGGTCGCTGGCAACAATTCGTAAAGTCACACGGATGAGGCCCACAGCACGCACCAGTGTAGCACCAACGCCATAAGAAGTAGATCAGCAAACCAAGTAAAATGGCTCCTACGATGCTGCCTATAACAATGGCCGCGATGGTTCCTGGTTCTGTGAGTGGGTTCACCGTCGTCGTGGTAGTGGCAGTGGTTGTGGTTGTCGTGGAAGTGGTTGTCGTGGTAACGATGACGTAAGTTATACTAACGAAGGTAGTTCCTGTTCTGGATGGTGAACCTTTGTCTGTTGCTGTCACTGTGAATGTTACCTGTTTAATTGTACAAATATGTCTAGAGTACATATGGATAATTATTTAATTATCTCATTATCACATTTTCCCTGCAAAGTATAACGGGACACTTTTCAGTAAGATATCGATTTATTTTAAGCCATAGTATCAATCCCTAACAGTGTTTGTCCATTTTTATTATAAATAGGCATCATCCACTATTATTTGCTTTAACAAATTTATGTTGATGGCAACACGATTCTATAAATAGGTCGCGAAATACTATTAGGGCCATGTTTGCTCTTAAATTATTATTTTTTCAATATTTTAAACTCAATGCAGGTTCTTATCAAATTTGTTCTCCAAACTAATATCAGTTTTGAAAAAATTACTTTCTCCAAAATAATATCCAAATAAATGGCGTGTAAAATAAGTTTCTCCAAAATAATATCCAAATAAATGGCGTGTAAAATAAGTTTCTCCAAAATAATATCCAAATAGATGGCGTGTAAAATAAGTTTCTCCAAAATAATACCCAAATAGATGGCGTTACACGCCACATTAACCGAGAAAGTTATGTTTTCAATATTATTAAATTAAACTTCAACTTTCCATGTGACCATAATATATAGCCAATGAAACCGATTTACTGTTGAATGGCATACACATCATGCGTTTTGACAGAGAGTCATCCACGAAAGCCAATAATAAGTCAGTACGAAATCGAAGGCTATTTACTCGACAACTTGATACAAGAAAAAGAGCCTAAAGATTTTGAAGAAGATAAAAGGAATTGTGTGTCAGCTTATTTTGTAAGATCGACAGGGTTTGATGCTGCATTTAGTTCCTCTATTGTCTTCGAAGGGCAGGAATCAGCCTAGCGATTTGTCAGGTTTTATACCTGAAACCAATCAAATAGCAATGTGCGTGCCTTCGATTTGGTCATGACATATCCAGAGTTGCTGAGAGCTGAAGTGAGCGTAACTCCTGGATTATCGAGGGTGTACTGCAAGGTACATTGAATGTGTAATTCACTACTGATTTATTTCCACTTCTCTGATTTCGAGGATTTCAGGTGTTGGATATCAAAAATCTTGATGAATTTCTTCCCAGAACAATCGAGGAAGACACAAACAACTTACGATCTGATTTTCCGTTAGACCAGTGGTGGACAGGAGGTACACTCCACAATCGCTCGTGCCTATGTTATAATAGGACGTAGCCAGGGCGTTGTTGGTCGCTGTGGCACTGCACGTGTATTCCGCGTTTGTCCCCGAGTCGTTGTCGGTGACTGCTAGTACCCCTAGCTGTGTACCCAGAGCAGTGTTCTGGTTGATGGTGAACGAGTAACTGCTCTGACTAAACACTGGGTCATTGTCGTTAACGTCCTGTTGGGAGATGAACGTAAGACACAAATGATTGCAGCTATCAGGTTAGGTAATAAATACAGTAAACCAGAAAACGAATTACACTGCATAATACAGATGTTTTTTTCATCTGGAACTCGTCAGTGAAACTAGGGGCTTTAAACGTGGAGATCAAAATTGATCTAACCTACTGCTGAAACAGAATGGAGTGTGCATAAAAACCATTAATTACATGATTTTCAAAAATTATAGGAGTACTGGTTACATATAGATTCAAATAAATTATGAGTTAAGTGAGCATGATATGAGACGTGCCACAGCTCAAAAGAGTTAATTGTGAACATCAAGGTTATTGAAAATCTGGGAGAGCAAGAAATTTACCAGCAGAGTATACTACCTTATGCCTGAAAGATAAACGTATCACACATGTGATCAGGGATAAAGCATTGAAGCGCTTCAGGACCGAGATTATGAAACGTAGCCATATCTTACCGCAATCGTGATGAGGAGAACCGTTGTGCCAGTCAGCGAGGTAGGGTCAACACATTGGACGGTCAGCTGAACGGTAGATGGCATGGAGTTCTGGTCAATATCATACACGGTGGCGAAATTTATTATCCCAGAGCTGGAGTCGATACTGAAACGGCCGCTGTTGTTTCCGGCTAACAGACCGAGAGTGTAGGTAGAGGTACCATCAAAGTCGTTCACCACGAAGTTCGGATCAACAGGATAACCTCCTATCTATGTTGTACCAATAGAAAACAACTTTATCAGAAGGAATTTTTACATAGATATAACAAAATCAGTGGTCGTCTAGTGCTGGTATTTGTTTAAGCACAAAAGTTATACAAAATATTTAAATTATGGATAAGTATAGTTAGAGTATAAAAACAACAAGAGAGTACCGAAGTGTCACCAATACCATAGTTTGAACTCTAAATCGATATGAAAAGGACAAAATATGAAATAAAGAAAAAAAACATGCATTAAAGGCATTTACATATACAATACATTAACCTATTTATGCAAGAATGAAGAAGCCGAAACAGGAAGATGCATATTTTTTTTAAGTCATATTTATCCTAACAATACTTCGGCAAATAAGCCGTATGCTATTAAATCATGATGGACCAATACCAGAGATTTGCTTTACACATTAAGTTTAGTAAATAAGCAAACCAGATATCAAGACTACTTTGATTTGTATTGATTTGTTTTTTTCTTTATTGTAATTTTTTATCGTTTCTGTTTTCTTAATCATTTATATCGCTTTTTTCCAAGACAGATACACAATAACTTTCAGAATAATAAATATTAGTTTCCTAGTCTTGCTTACCCCGGCTTCACTCATCGCCACAGAGTATAAACTGTTTTGAAAGTAGCAGGGCTCGTTGGCGTTAAGTATGTTAACAATCAAAGAGTAAGGTCCTGTGTCCGTCTTTGTATCAGTGATGAGGAATGTCAGGTTGAACGTCCGTGTGGTTTGTTCGTAGTTAAAAGTACTTCCTGTACTGAGCTTCACCTCCAATGCTGCAAAGATATATGACAGAGTTTATAAAACTTGTTTCAATGGCCAAGTATTCAGTTATAGAAAGAACAATAAACAATGTTCCACGTCGTCATTACCCACCTAAGGACAGAATTCATAATTCATGATTCCTGAATAGTGATCGAAAACGCATCATAACTATGACAAAAAAACAACAATAACAACAACAAAACAAAAACAACAAAACAAAAACAACAAAACAAAAACAAAAAACAACAGAAACAATAAAAACACGCTATAATTATGTCAAAAGGTTTGTTTAATTGCAGTTTGCAATCAAATTTAATCACTGGATGTGTTACATGTACAATTTTCAGCTGATTCTATTCCAAGATAACGCTTATATTAACATATAGAAGAGAACACTGTGCCATTGCTCATAAGGTCACCAACTAACGCAGTTTACGGTTCCAGATACCTACTGAGTGTGTCGAGCGTGAAGAGTCCGGCGTCCGTGACAGGGTTCACATTAGTTGTATAGGATAGAACATCAGTAGCATCGTTATCATTGGCGGTCAGTGTGTAGAAGGCTGACCCACTGGCGAGAGATTCCAACACGCTCACCTCCGCTGGCAGGTTGGTAATGGTAGGAACGCTATTCAAATCTAGAAAAATAAGAACACGAAAAGACGGCAATGATATTAGACATGTACAATTACATGATATACCATATTCCATTGACGTTATGGTGTTATATACACGATGTTAAGCAGATTCAATTCGAGATTCAAGATTGCTTTTAAAATGTTATCAAAGACTTAATTTGATTACATGGAAACTTTCTCGCGAATATAATTTGTATAGGGTTGGGGGTTATTATTGACACCATTACTTGTGAGGTATATCAACTTGTGTAGCGATATTTGAGGGGGGATGGATTACTAATTGACAACATTATTTGTGAGGTATATCAACTTGTGTAGCGATGTTTGAGGGGAGGGTGTAATAACTGACAACATTACTTGTGAGGTACATTGTATATCCACTTGTGTAGCAATATTTGAGGGTCGGGGGTTATAATTGACAGCATTACTTGTGATGTATATCTCACTTGTGTAGCAATATTTGACAATTGTACTTACTTATAAGATCAATCCGAAGCGTCTCTCTGACTGCTATGATACCGTCACTGACAGTGACTAAGATGTCAACCGAGCTGTAGATCTCATGTTTCAGAGCCCGGGCAGTGGACACGATTCCGGAACCTGGGAAAAATAAGCAATGTAGTGCTTAATGCAACATTCGAGTACTAAAGGGCTTTTTAAAGATGAACCTACTACGCACACAGGTGAGTGTACATTTAAAGTTTGGTAATATATACAGTATGCCAAAAATACACTACACTGCATCATACAGCTGCTTTGTCCTTCTATGACTCATCGGTAAAGCTGCTGGGGACCAAAAATTTGAAAATATTGCCTAAACTACTGTCGACAGAGGGGCAGGTGCGTAAAGCCCCCTTCTTTATATATTTACATTTTTAGTGGTGAGCTGGTTAATTTCAAATTAAAAGTAAAGTGTGTGTATATATTTAATGAACTGTGCAACTACTCAAAAGGGATTACTTTGGCCGTCAAGGTAACAGCAAACCTCGGGACTAAAATATCCGTCAGCAGAGTCTACCATCTTGTATCTTAAAATGAACGTAACACTCACACACCTTTAACATTTGGTAATATTTACAGTATGTCAAAAATTAATTTCACTGCATCATACAGCTGTTTCATCCTTCTAGGACGTATCACTGATGTGTCCTAGAAGGACGAAACATCAAATTATGAAAACAAAACAGTGGTGGAATAATTTATTCTATCAGGGGAGATAGGCACTAGAAGATTTGTTTGGTGCAGAAAGCCAGACAAAAAAACCCTGTTTACTACATCATAATATGGTCAGCTACGTTAACGGATTGGAATAAATAGGCCCCGACTCATTCGATACCAATTAAACAGGGTGTATTATTTTCTATTGCCTTGAATTTACCGTTTAAACAGGACAGAGTGTAGAAAAAGTTAGATGATAAGGCTTACTCCAAAAACATATAAAACAAATGCAGTTACATTGTAAATACCTACCAGGGACAATGTTGAAAACTTAATGATTTAAGAGCTGGTCGTTTATGGAAGGTAAAGTATATACGTAATATAACGGAGGTACATACCGACATCTAAGGAGAAACTAGTGGTTGTCGGGCTGGTTGTGTAGGAGTAAGACAATGGGCCTCGGTTAAGCAGCGATGTCGAGTCCACTGTAAACAACTGTACTCCTGACGCTGTGTTCAATGCGTCTATTGGTGTTGTAGTATCTTAACACATTAATATTGATAACATTTTGTTTTATCCGCCTATTGTTATATATTACACAAATTCTAGTATATACATCAATTATACCCTGTATGATCTCTCATGTGATCACTAGATGACAAATTGAACAAAAAAACTTTTTAAGATCCCCGTTCCATTACACTGTTACAATGTAAAAGAAACTGCTTTTTACAGGCATGACTATAGTTTTGAAAAGAAAACCAGGTTTTCATGAAAAAAAATAAAGAAACAAAAACAAACAAATACAAATCGTCTGTTGCCAGTTGACTTCCTTCCCCTGACAGACGAAATTAACATCCAAGAAACGATTTGGATTTTATAAATTTATCTACTTTACTTCTTAATTTTGTTTACTTATTTTCGTTTTTATTTATTCATTTATCTATTTATTAATCATAATTTGTGTATTTATCTATTCATCTATTTATTTATGTTTATTAATGTAGTTTTTACCGATCACATGAAAATATTTAAAAATCTCTTTATATAGAAATATATATACACATTTACCAGGGTCAATTCATGGAATAACAATCCTTGAGTATTTATACGTAGACAGACATACCCGGCAGATTAGTAAATTCCAGTCGGTCGTTATCTATAATATTGACAGTGAGAGTCTCGGTATTGACTTGGTTGCTCTTATCCGTACAGTCTACGTCAACAGTCCAGGAGCTGTTGGCTGCGAAGTCAAATAGGACATTTGGAGATGCTGCAGTCCCCGGGTTAGAATTGTGGGTGTACACACCGTAGCCTGTAAGAGTACAAATTACCTCGTTATAATTTTTGATTATTTATTTGCTTAATTCAATCATTAATTAACTAATTCATGTTATTCAATCATTCAATTGATTGATTGATTGATTCGTTCATTCATCCATAACACCTAATGCACTCTGTTTGAATGTTCGTTCATATCAGATTACATTGAATTTTATAATACATCGTTCATTCATTCGTTTTTGTAAATTGAAGAGAATAATTTTATTATTTATGTTTGATGATACTGCTTTGAAGATGAATTAGCTAGATGAGGGGTAAACATATATCATTTTATCATTTGACTGCATTCACATTTACTTATTCGGAGTTCATCTTGTTTGTGCAATGTACTTACTGCCAGTGATAGGATCAATGAGTACCCGGAACTTATCAGAGTTTGTCTCGGTGATAGGGTTGAGCGTGCACACGAACGGATCAGCGTCTGTGACGGTAAGAACGTAGATGAGACGACCGTTGTACTCCTGTTCGCCAACATTAACTGACGTCGGCATCCCTTGGAACTGTGGCGCCTGGAAAAAACACAGAGAAAAGATATTGATTGATCAATATGATTATACAACAATGTATGGCGAATCAATGGTAAATGGTTTAAACTTTGGTGATAAGGAAGACAACCCTTTTAAAACGTGCATCAATTAATGAATGAGACAATACATTTGTATTTGAAGAAAAAACCAGATTGAATTACGAATATGTAACAAGGTTTCAGTGCAATTCAGCAGGCTTATATAAATATGTCGTTGATTGGAATAGGGTTCATAGCTTCCAGGCCAGCTGATGCCGGGTGTTTTAATTTTTGTTTGTTTGTGTTCTGTGTGTGAGCGTTTTTTCCGGGTTGATGATAATTTTTCTCTGTAAAATTAATTTCGCGCGTTTTGCTTCACACCGTCTAACTCTTGTGTCACGGGATAAAAATGATGATTATAATGTACAAAATATGGTACTGTTAATGCATATGTTTTAGCGGTATTTCCGCTCTAAATATTGCACTTAATTATGACTGCGCTAATAAAAGGTTCTGCATAAAATTTCTTATTGCATATATTGCGATTGCACCACGTCATCAATGTGCTTGTCTTTTAAAATTCGATAATGCGCTAAAATACGATTCCGCTTAATAGTATAAATAAATACTTCTTCGGTATAACCAACTCGTTGATCTGCCAAATTGTACTTTAAAATAACTCATTAGACTATATACGTAGTTATATTAATAATCATTTATCCTCCTAGATATCAATTACACCTTTTATTTACTGGTCTTATTCTCCTTTTACTTTTCAATGGTATTCTTGTAAGTATTCCTTTGTTCATATTTGGTAAGTTTTATCGATTTTGAGTTTGATTTACCGTTTCGTTCACTCATCGGTATTCAGATCATAAACACCTGTATACAAAAGACTACATTATTTGTCAATTTCATGGTTATGCACTTTATTACCGACTATTAAATTCACCATCTCATCTTATGAAAGGATAAACGGACATTGCGTACGAGTCTGGTTAATAAAACGTAGTGCATAGGTGTTTCAGTAATTATATTCCAATAACTTTCACAAGTACATAATGAGGACATTTAACGAGCCTCAACTTCAATATATTTTTTTGTATTTTGTTAACTAAATAAATGATATATTTTACCAAAAAATACAATTTTCAAAAGAAATTTTCAATGAAGCAGTCGAGTTTTCCATCATAAAGCAAGCCTATAATTTTATTTCATGTTTTTAATGTATAATATATGGAAATATGCACTATTAAGGTTTTGAAATATAAAATCATTGAGAAATAAATTTAAAAAAAACTCGGGTGTTTAGGAAGTAGAAAGTAGATTACAAAAAATCGAGAGAAGGCGATAAACCGGTGAAAACACAAGTATTGAATTGATCAGATGTAAAGATAAGTCAATGCATTATTTGTCTGAAGGGAAAGCAAGAAAATATCAAAATGTCAACAAAACATTAGTTTAATCTCAAAATTGTTGAAACTGGTGCAAAATATGAGAAAAGGAACTGCAAATACGGAAGAACAAAATGACATGTAGAATAAGAGACCATTTGTTCTTAAAGATCAGTCGTCTTAACGACACATGATGCAGAGTTGTTACTATCAAAAAAAGGGAAGATTCGGGATCGGAAAGTTGGAATTGTCTCTCTTATGATACAGCTTAGTACAACTGACATATCTACGTTAACTGTATTAAACAACCTTTATGTGAACATGCTTTCTGTAAATCATGGTTTTGTTATTTCAAGGGAACCAGACTTAAATAGAGTGATTGGATGGGAGCGTTAGGCAATCCACTATGAAAATGTTTGTGTAAAACATATTTCAAGCATGATTACGCTCCGGATTATTCCCATTGACTTGCCAGTCGCGTGAATAGTTTTGAAAAACATTTATTATTCATGAACTTATATTCCTGTTATAATTAATGTGACAGTTATCAATGAGACGTGTATTACAGTAAATTAAACATAACACAAAACTATATCATTACTATGTATAACTTGTACCATGGCGCTCCATTTCATTACCCCCCTATACGATCGAGGTAAATGTCATTTCAGACGATTTCCTCTGACATATTTAATACCAACATAGGTCACCATAGTCAGAGAATAAACAAACAATCTTTTATCAGTTTTTACAAAGTTATGTTAGCTTAACAAGTGTATCTCAAAAAAAGAAAACAATTATAAATTCTGCATTTTGTCAAATTTTATTTATATATTGATGTTTTTGCTAAAAACTAGTCCAACCTTACATTACCACTCTTTGAAAGAATGGACCAAATGTTTTCACAAAGCTAATTAGCTAATTGTCTGTCCGTAAAAATAACTTTAGAAATCTCAAAAGTGTGCAATCTGTCAGAATTAGACAGTTGTAGACCTATGATCATAGCTAATAATTCAAGACGCTTTATCTTGACTTTTAACGAAATATTCTACAGGTTGCATGTGAATGTTGCAATGTATCCACACTATTGCATTGAAACACGAATCCTTGTTTTCGATCCCCTAAATAATTGCGATTATCGAGGGCAAACAAAGACTAGTATTTTTCTCTCGCAAGGGCAATACCTATATTATTATACCGAATTATAACAAAAACACAACACTTTAAAAACAAAACGTTTTTTTCGTTGCATGAAGGGCGTATTCTATTAGGGGGGCATTGTTTCAACTTTAAGAGAAACTACATACAGACAGGGATATACGAGGCAAAATAACTTTCAGCTGCTTCAACAACGATGCGAAACGTTACAACAAAAGATTAATATTAACTGTTCAAATGCCGATTAACTTAACAGTTTAAATGAAATCTACAAAATACATGTTTTGCGAATATTCCGAAAGAAATATTACAAACTTTTCTGCGTTTCAAGTCTTCAAAGTATCTTGTACTGTCTTTATTATGGAATTCCAATTTTCATCTATATGTTTTTAAGCAAAAGTAGATCTCGGATTTCCATTGATTAGCCGTTAAGTTAACCAGGCTTTGAATATTTGGATATTTTGATGCTTCACATGCAGTCAGTGACCTAACACTAAAAAAACTATAAATGATGTCCCTGGCTTTTCCGCTAACACATTCGATATTAAAATAATTGGTAGATAAATTAAAAATCCGATTGTATGAACTTTACATTCGATAACGAATGATTTGGTTGTGAATTTTCATAATGAAAGGTCATTGACATAGTTAACTGGTCAAACTTTCTTTAAACTGTATGGTTAGACTGACTTAACCCTGGCTTACATAGTTGATTGAAGTCGACTTAATCAAATCATATGCCTGAATAATCTGCTAACAGAACGCACGTCAGTGCCTCACCTTATGTCGTGAGTTTAAAAGACTTAAGTAATTTCACATTGATTCGGTAGATATCTTTTTTCAATCAGAAGTCGTTCATGTCAGCGATAAGTTGGCGTATATGTAAGCTATGCGGATTTTGGTCCTTAAATATCAATAGAAATTATTTTACTGATCAAATACCGGTTGAAAATATCTCTCCATTGCATCAACATGATTGATGATGATACACAAAGAAAATGCTAAAAAAAGAGAAGGATAAGAATACTTCTATTGTAAAAACAATTGTCAGTGATAAATATAAGCATAATAATGAAAATAGGAGAGAGTCAATGCCATTTTGAATAATAGTCGCCTAACAGAAAGTTAATGCTTTCGTACCATTGGAAATCATTTCCCAACATAATACATAAATTTATGCTTTTTAGAAATGAGATTTATTTTGTTAATAGATATGCACGTCAAATGTGCTAACTGCACGAAAAATGCCATCTCACTGAGGAAAAAGGTGCAAGTCTCCGTACTGAGGGAACAAATTGGATAACCCATCGATTGTTCATTATTTTCACAACCATAGATAATAAGGAAAATGACCAATTCTTTTTAATTGATCAAGGAGTCCTTAAAATCTCATCAAACCAATACGTAAAATTGTGACGAGTGCCTAGTATTTATAAAACTCTACATATTCGGATCTCTCCGGGATGCGAATTTGTTCGAATATCGATGTCGTCTGAACAGCTATGGTTGTAGGACGCTGCGAACACAGATGGTTTGGCGAGCGCCAATGGAACGACATAACAGGTCTACCAATCATGCTATTTGGTTGATGGCATTGATATCCCCAACGGGATTATTCCTTTCCAAGTAGGCGGTTTAGCAATTTTCGGGGAAAAAGTCAATATTATGTTTCTTCCTGGTTACAATGTACTTTTGGAATGATGGAAAATATTCTGCTGATTGTGTATTACTTGTTGAAATTAATAACGCCTTTTTCAAACAGTCGCTCGACATGTTGGTTTCTTTCAATTTAAAAGCTTTAATTTTGAAATAAAACGCTTCCAAATTGATTCCAATTTGTTCACTATGTTATATTCCTCCTAATCACCTCCGATGCATCCTATCGCACTGGTTTCCAATATAAACAAGACGGAAATCCAAGCTTAAACCAATCTAACGATTCGTAGATTGAATTGACCAATCAGCGCTCGTTTGGTCAGCATTCTTGACCAAGATATGGTGACCCAATCAGTCTCAGTATAGAAAAGCACAGCAAAGTGAAGAGAAGTGGTACTGTGAGGGATTTTAGCCAAAATGAAAGAGGAGCTCAGAGAGGGAGAATACGAAACAGTTCCATTCCGAATAAGAGGACAAATATGAAGCCAAATGTTAAAAGGTGGACTCCACACTTCTTGTTAAACAATGTAGTGAAATATATTAGCACAATAATTTTCAAATGTCTCCAAACAGAAGAATTAATTATCTTCAATATTAATTATATGTATGGTTTAAAATAAGCAGCAGAATTACATCACTTTAGCTATGGCAGCTTTAGAAATCCCATTGTCATAGTAACGACCGATTTATTAACAGTGTAGATTAAATTCTTGCTTTAAAACTCTATTTTTTTATGGTATCGAGTAAAAGAATTATTTCCATGATTTTGCTTCTTTAAACAGTCTATATAGACAAACTAACCTTTCATTTTAATACGAATACTAATATGTTGACTGCGTTAAGCAAAGGTATTAGTTGTGAAAAGTCATCATGATCACATTCGGTATATGTCCCTAGGAAGGACGTTATGCTGATAAGTGTCCTTGCCGTTGTGGATTTATGTCAAAACATTACACATGATTAGAATGAAACTCGTACGAACGCGCTTCAATATTTTTCTTTCAAATCCTTATGTGATAAAACATTTTATGATATTGACTTTGTATGTTCACGATGCCATGACTACCAATAAAACATAAAGCGAATTTTAAAAAAAATGAAACGGATAAATTACCTTTTTGTTTTATACTTATATAATTAGGTCAACTAGGTTTGATGAATCTGTCTTTTGTCTTTTCTCTTCATCGTTTTTAATCTATTCACCATCTTGCTTATCCATTTGTTTAATCCGTCGAATTATATTTTCAATTTCTTTGAATATTACACTTAACATGAGTAATGCTTGTTAGTATAAAATGACACAAAACCAGTAGTCATTTCAATGTTTTCCTTTGTAAAGTTATTACAGTGGTAAATATATTTTAAACGAAACTAATTTTCATACTTACGGCACCTTCAACGCTCAGGATAACATAAGCCATCACATAGATAAGAATAGCAAACATCTTTCGAAAATTGTCAAACTCCATTGTATCTATCAACGAATAAATCCTTCGGTGTGTTAAAATGGTTCCGCAGTTTTTCGTTAAAGCTCGACTGTCGTAATCTCGTGTTTGTCGATTTGTGAGTGTATTTTGAATGTATTGTATTTTGTCTGTGTATTACACTATTGCTGCTATGTCACAGTCTTAGTCTCTTAGCTATGACTGTATTAAGTTCTCCTTTGGTGAAATGTCTTGTTTTAAACACTTGTAATATATACTTATTAAATCACAGTTATTTGTCTGTATCTCCTTGATATAAATCACGTACGATAAAAACGAGATGAAATATGAAATGAAATATTTTCCAATATATTTGTCGCTTAGAATCTTCTTACGGAAGTTTTCCTAGACACATACGGTTGTCACGAATTCCGTAAAGGAGTCCTCTTGCACCACGCACGAGGGGAATATGAT
This sequence comes from Chlamys rubida, assembly GCA_032359455.1. Lineage (NCBI taxonomy): Eukaryota > Metazoa > Mollusca > Bivalvia > Pectinida > Pectinidae > Chlamys > Chlamys rubida. The sequence continues at coordinate 22,095 of JAUMHH010035669.1, forward strand.
AAGAAGTATGACTTTAATGTTGTAATAAACTCCATGAACTTCTATCTATTCATATTTATTAACACCGGAAGAAAAAGGAATCTATTCATTATCAGTTTTCACTCAGGTGAATTTCTTATACACTTTCTCAGCGTGAGATGTGAAAATACCACTTGATGATGTAGATAATAAACGTACGTTATATATTTGTGACGATGTCTTCAGCAAATATATTGACACGAGTTATACATGTTGACAAGATCAACTTTCAAAAGAATATTTAGTTTAAGCAAATGTAATTAATCAGGCATGAACGTATATTGGAATCATGTTGATGTCCGTCGTTCTTGTATTGATGATGTTAGCATGAAGCATGCACAGACTGTTGATATTAATGAAAGGATTACTAGGTTTACGTAGAGAGGAACATAGGTTTGTCCAAAGAGAGCCAGTCATGATACCGTATACCCGCGAATTCAAAGTAGTGAGTGCTTAACACAACATTCGTATATATTATTACATATAATATTATTATATTACATACTTATTATAATAACATAAAATTTTCAATATTTCATAAAAAAGAATACCAATTAAAAGAAAATCTTTCAGTTAAAAGCTATTTAAATTTCTGACTAATATCTATTCCTAAAATTCGGTGGGGTTGATATAAATGTAAGTTGTTCAGCCGGAGTTTCCAAATAAAAACGTTTTTTATGAGAAGTTATGCATGAATAAAGTAAATGTTCAAACGTTTCCAGCAGCGATTTAAGTACAACATGATCAGATGTTTATTTTACAGGAGTAGTAACCAATGATGACGTCTGAAGGAAAGGCATATACATCCGTATCTTTTTACAAGACAAAAAAATCCAAGTATGTACTCTTATGGTCTTCAAAATGCCGTTTTAGAAGTTGTGTACATGTTCATGTAAGAATATATACGATATCTACAGCAGTGATTTCATATGTATTATGATAAACTTTGCAGGAGAAATAACAATACTTTATCAACATTATGTGTATCTACAAACGACCAGAAGATGACAAAATAATAATTATAATAATAAATAATAAAGAATGAATAAATAAAAATTATAAAACTTTATTATTAAATAACAATTATAGAGTTTGTTTACAAACCACAATAGGTCGTACATGTACCAATATGGAAATTTGAAACATCATGCACGTTTTAATTAGAAAAAAACAACCATACAGACATAACAAAAATATACGAAATATTGAAATAGTTACAAGTCTAAAAATGTAAACTACACTTGTGTGGAGAGCAAATAAGATATCCACACCACCATCGACTTCTTATATTACAAGTAGGGCGCTCAATGCAAACAAAAATAAACCATACACTTTTGTTATAGTAAGCCAGCGTACGTAATTTAAGCTTACAGATTATGCACATGGTACATCCTTCTACCGATAATATTTACACGAATCGACCGAGTACATGATATCTTGAATACAGAACTGTAAACCTGTATGCAAACATCCAAAAAATGACAACATACTGTTACGCATGTTAATGTTTATCCGATTACCCAAATACATGTCTTGGATACAATATCAACTTGTGAAAGAGGACATGATTGCGTTATGAAGGGATCTTGCTTTTACTATTTAACAAATATATCGCCAGTTGCATATATTTGTTATCAATGACCCGTACGCTACTGCTAAGTTGCACATAAAAAATACGTGAAAATGAAAAGCAGCTGCTTTCAAGGGCTGCAGCTTCATGAACCACCTTAACCTGAATCGTTTTCTTCACTTGATATCCCATAGGGAAATCCTTTCTCAGGTTAAAACTCATAAGAGGATTTAAGGCTCTGTTTTAGGACAGGAACAAAAAAATATTTCGCATTATTATGCTTCATGTACACATGCAGACACTGGTGATAGCTAAAACTAGCTAAATTTGACATTATGGAATTATAGAAATCTCCATCATCACTAGACAACAATCATGTATTGGATGGAGTAAATTTAAATTATAATATCCCCCCCCTCCCCCCCCAAAAAAAAGAAAACAGGAATAAAAAAGGAAAAAAACCCACCCGTACCACATTGTAAATAAGGAAAGTGACAAACCGAACATAAAAGAACACAACATGGCCACCGCGTCAACTCAATATACAAAAGCAAGATTCGAGCTGATGGTAGAAA
>JAUMHH010035670.1:0-10175 GCA_032359455.1 Chlamys rubida
CCGCGCCCAGTTGATCGCAGCATTAACACAAGAATGGAACAACATTCCCTTAAGGCGAATAAATGTTCTCATGAATTTAAATTTCCCAAAATATCATAGGCTATTGATTGCATAATTTAATTGTGCGTTTCTTTTTTTGTTCAGTATACATCTGAAACCTCAGAAAATAAAATGATGATTTAAAACAAAACTTTGCCACAGTATGATAATAGGAGACTTTGACAAGTCTGTCGATTGATCAACAGTGTCTAATTTCTAGTGTAATAAATGGACGTAAATTAAAATTCTGTAACTACCAGAACTGTGCGTGTAAATCAATTTCTACATCTACACACAAATCTATGAAATATTAAAAATGTGTGTTTAATAAGACAATGAATAACACTCACATTTTAAATATAAATCTGTAAAAGCAAAAAATTGTTTGTTAATACCTATAATAATTTATCTATGAATGATATCCTCAGAAATTTTCATTTTTGTTTGCCTTGTTTTAATTTTACAGCTGAAAAACAGACTTCTTCCCCTAGCCAAAATGAAGAAAAGTCTGACTCTGTGAGACCTGTTGTATTTATTTCCCAAAAGAAACTTATATTTTCCCAGTTCACGCCTGCAGTATGTATAGGCTGTTGAACTAAAAGTTAAAAAAACTAATTGTCTGTTAACATAGTTCTGTAACTTCAAAAACACATGTGTCTATAACAATCATAATTAAATTCATATCTATATATTAACTTATAGCTTTAAGCAATACACTAACTAACTAACTTACCAGAAGGGACATGACACTTAGAATATATCTACATCTGTAACACTGTAACGTAAAATCAGTCTTCTATTCTCCAACAGTTAGGATCAGGTGAGCTTTTACTTGAATGTCGTCATTCAAACTGCAGTGATGTTGATCTGTAATAAGAAATCAAGTGTAAGTAAGAAGTGGTTGTGAAGTCTGACAGAATTAAAAAGCATAAAAGTCTAATGAAGAAAGCATTGGAATATATATTAAATCTCTATCTTATATTACATGTGTGGAACAGTAATGGTGACATTGCACTGTAGACATGTCATGATGTCATGCTATAAAATCAAACGACACTACAATATAAGGTGTACCAAACAGATTTCATTTTTTTGTTAAACCAACTTTTGATACTGAAATTTCAACTGATTCCAATTTGCAACCAATGGTAAAAGCCTGTTTATGGTTTTTGACATATATATGTTAGAATTTGTAGTAAATTGCAAAGCTAAAACACCTAGCAGTTATTAAAAATAAACTTTTGAAAAATGTTGCAATACAGAGAAACTTCATTACTGCATTGCGATACAATATGCCTGTGTATTGCAATATACATACTGGTTTTTCAATATATTGTGACAGCCCTAGAGTAAGGCACCTGAAATCATGAAGAAAAGTATAAGCCCATCATCAGTTCATATTTACAAGAGAATCTATGTTTTAATATATATTGGAACATTAAAATGTATAGTAAATCACTGTTGTGGTTGTTGACTTATCATATTTTATACCCAGTGATAGACTGGAAGTGTGAGCATTCTCAGAAGTTGTGTTCCAGGCAAGTGATTAATTTGAACAGATCTAGACACAAAGAAATATTTGAGAAATCTGTATACAAATAAATTGGGTTTCCTTGCAATATTCTGCCTCATTTTGATACAAAACTTGGTTAACATGACCATCGTTATATGTTTAATTTACAATAAGGCCAGACCAAAAAAACATTTTGCCTGTAACATGTTTGACAAATCAACAGAGCTTCTTTGAAAATTGCCTTAAAAAGTTTAGAGCAGGTACAAACAATTTCAGTGCTGTTATGAATAAATGTAAAATGGATCCTGTACTGTAGGCGTTATTCTACCAGGTCTTGTTTGCATTTGTATGAATACACATAACAAAATAGCCCCCTCAACTTATCATCAATGCCATGGGTGTTTCGGTAGGCATGATCACCAACGCGCAGTCATTTCTACTGCATGTGTGCAATCAAGCGTCAGCTTCAGACCAATCAATCTCCCAAGAATTTTGGTTTGATCCCCAGTGGTGGAGGAAAAAGAGAGTGATGTCTGATAGGATTTGTGTTTATCTCTCCGATCAAGGCACCGTGGTTCCCCCCCCCCAATGGGTTTTCCTTGCAATAAAAGCTATACAGAGTTTGTTGTTGACAATGTACACCATGTAAAGAAAGATTATTATATATTTATTTTGTGGCAGATTTTAATTATACATAGGATTGCAGTCGCCTTTCAGCCAGAGGGAATTTCCCTTTAGCTCAATGGTAGAGCATCTGACTAGGAACCTAGGGAACGCAGGTTTGATCCCCGATGGAAGCACACTATTGTCTTTCCTGTTACAAATAGTGTCTGTGACCCTCCCTGTGGTACGCCGACAGAACACCAACCTCCGTCAGTGAGATGAAACCTGCATGGGTGGAGTCATGCAGGCGATAAACTCGTCAACCAACGTCCCTGTGGTGACAGGAAGTTAGAACCTGGGTTGTGGTGTTTGAGGACGAACACATTTAAAAAAGGGGGAGTAGACTTTGGAAAATTTGAATTGTACACACATAGGATTACGGCCGTCTTCTAGATTCGAGTAAGAGAGAATTTCCCTTTAGCTCAGTGGTAGAGCATTCGACCAAGAACCTAGGGATCGCGGGTTCGATCCCCGTAAAATCACACTGCTCTCTTTCCAGTTATAATTTATCATTTATTTGCCAACATGACCTTTAGTCAGAGTTTCCTCTTAACAAGTCTGGTGTTGGCCAGTACTGGAACCAGAGTAAACTCTCGCTACAAGAACCAGAAAAAGTATGTTCCTCCAGTACTGTAATTATAATTATTATATAATGAACAGATGAACTGTTGCAGATCATGAAGGGCCTACTCAATAACCGTGTGTCGTGTCGCTTTTAGTTTTATCACAGTAATGTGATAAAACCATATTTTAAATGCATCACAACATGATTTCGTCTAGAATGCGCATTCTAGAAAGCATATAACACACATTCAATTGAGAGAAACCACTAATTTTACAAATATGCTACCATTGGATTTCCTTTTCCGTCTGTCGATTGCTGCTGCAAGACAAAAACCACAAACGTCAAAAAAATCATAACATCTGGGTCATTGACATGCTTACATTGATTCGGAATCCAAAAGGCGCTCAACTTTAACACAAAAACATTTACGCCCTTTGCACAATATCCTGAATAAGATTTGTATCGTGTGGCGATACCGTTGATTAGGCCACGCTCGGCTATTTCCGTGAAATCGACCGTGCGACGGACAAGGGCGACACAGTGTAACCGGATTCAAGTAGCAATCGCTGGTTATCAGTCCGGCCACTAACTTTTTTCTAACTGTTATATTATCATTGCTGAATTATTTATAGCTTATCTCCAATCCCAGTTCTCCTGTTACGACATGAGAATTTGTTACAGCTATATTTGGACCTAAAATAAGGTTTCAGAGTAATTTTACATGGCTTAGGGGTTTAGATCGCTCGTATATATATATAAGCATCGGGGTGGCAATTTTACCGAAAGTCGATCTAAACCCCCAAACCATTTAAAATTACTCTGATCACCTTAGTTTAGGGCCAAATATAATATGTATAACTGTAATAAATGTTCAGGTCCCTGTGACAAGGATGCCTGTGATCAACCCTTGTTTCAAATAGTGGGTGTACGCTTAGGCAAGGGGATGCCCATACTAAAGGCTGTAAATAATGATACTTTCGGGGTCGAAGACTTACAATAAAGAGGGAGCGGAATGTGTCTGAATTGGACTGGGTCGAACGTCGGCGGCATGATAGCCGTCTAGAGTTCGGATCGAGGACACTGGGTTCGAATCCTGGTCTGGCCGTGCATTTCTCTTCTCCTGTTACGTACATATTCAAGACTCTATGGGCACTGGAGATTCGGGTAACAGTAGCAGCTCATCGCACCACGATACATCTGTAACGTTGATAGGAGACATAAAAAATGGGGATAAAAGTAATTAAATAGACCCGAACACCTAATATTTCCCATAATGCATTACGGTAAAGCAGCCCGTACAAGGAACCTTGATTAGGTTAGATTGCCTCCCAGCGATGCATTTTCTGATATTCTCATCACATTTCTTTATTTTAAAATCAAAATCAACAAACTATCCCTAAAACGTGTAAAATTACTCTGAACACCTTAGTTAAGGTCCAAATATAGCGGTAACAAATTCTCCTGTCCGTGTGGTGTTAAAGCGGTATCTCATTATTGATTTAAATGTGTATAATAATCTCTTGTACATGTGTACTACATGATGGAATCGTTCGACATTTAACCTACGAGTCGGATGACTCTCGAAAATAAAGAAACTGAAACTGAATGCATCCGTTTGAATTCGATGATGACTTACTACGGCTGTGGTACTTCAGCTAGTCTACAAAGCATCGCAACCTTCGTTGAGGAGGGTTGAACGTACTTCGCAGCTTTAGCACTGAAGACCTGTGAAACCAGGTTATCGAACTCAGCTGTCAATCAAGAAAGTGAAGCGGCAGACTACCACTATGTTGCCCAACATAGACGACATGGAGCAAGGGTCGAGACACGCACAGACCGGAAGTGGGATCCGAAACGAACAATGATGGAAACAAAAGAAATACGAAGGCATATTTGGGCATTATGGCAGCAGGGCGTCTTGGTCTAGGAATAATCTACATATCTTGATGGGGCGCAGTGGTGCTGGGCTAATCGGGATTTTACTCTGGCAGAGGTCATTGAAATGGAAGAGGAAGTCAGGCCGGCACGGACGGTCGGCCTGAACAAACAGGACAACTGGCTATACTAGGAAGACAGAAGAGCGGAAAATTCCGTTCTGATGTTCTACCCAGTCGTCATATTTGTTTACATGTACTTTGCGGACGATCCCCCGATCTTGTGCCCGTACACGTGTAATTATCACACAAGTGGGTGCCCTTGCAGGTGGGAGATATACATTGGGCCACCATTCGGCCCTTTAGGAGAGAACAGAAAGTAGACAATTTCGGCAGAGGAAAAGCACGTTCACGAAAGGACCGAAGTGTGGTATCTTTGTGAAGGCGAAGACTAAAGGATATAGCAGATTGAAGGGAGGCGTGATCCTAGCAGGAGATTGGGTAAAATACAAAAGAAAAACAACAACAAAAAACAGGTGTTCGATCACCAGTGTATTGGTTTCTCAGCAGAGGTGACTTCTTCACCGCTACATCAAGGCACTGTATTGTAATCCTGGACCCAAATCAGCTGGTCCTTGTTGTAGAACTAACGGTACCATGATAAGTCAAGATTGAACAAGCACATGAGACGAAAAGGAAAAGTACCCGCTGCTGGTGGAAGACTGCCAACAGCAAGACTGTGTCTGCTTGTAACGGTTGGTTGCAGGGGTTTACCTGATCAATCAGTTTTCAGGACTGTTCAGAACAAAAGAAACTGTTGGGAGTAGTGAGCAGGTAAGCAGAATTGTCCGACATCCAAATGGATATGGAAACAGAGACGTGAGGTGGTCATCAACAATTGGTTTAGACACGAACACACAAAGATACCACAGTGGACAGTACTACATGTATCAAAGAGATGTAGCAGGAGGAGGCTGTAATATGATCAAGGCAGACGGCTGCAATTCCAATCAGCAGCAGTGAGAGTCTACCAATTACTAGCTGATAGCGGTAAGGATAAACTCCGTATTGTATAACGAAGGAGGATCGTCCATCCCGAATAGGCGAAGAAGGACCGTCCATCCCGAATAGGCGAAGAAGAACCGTCCATCATAAGATAGGCGAAGGAGACCTTCCATCCTGTGCTGGGCGAAGAAGGGCCGTCCATCCTGTGATAGGCGAAGGAGACCGTCCATCCTGTGATAGGCAAAGAAGGACCGTCCATCCTGTGATAGGCGAAGAAGGACCGTCCATCCTGCGATAGGCGAAGGAGACCGTCCATCCTGCGATAGGCGAAGGAGACCGTCTATCCTGTGATAGGCAAAGGAGACCGTCCATCCTGCGATAGGCGAAGGAGAACCGTCCATCCTGCGATAGGCGAAGGAGACCTTCCGCCCTGTAATAGGCGAAGAAGGACCGTCCATCTTGTGATAGGCGAAGAAGACCTTCCGCCCTGTGATAGGCGAAGGAGACTTTCCATCCTGTCATCCTGTGATAGGCGAAGGAGACCGTCCATCCTGCGATAGGCGAAGGAGACCGTCCATCCTGTGATAGGCAAAGGAGACCGTTCATCCTGTGATAGGATTGTGCTACTATATATGCAGAGGTATATCTAACATTGTGGTTATCATTTTAAATTAAAGACTCATAAGGTAGAATTAAATGAAAGAGCACAACAACAGTGATTTGAGACCTATAATACCGGTTCACCGCATTTTGTTTAGTATATAAGCTGTTAAAGTAATTTTCCACGATTTCATATTCCTATACAGGCGTTTCTATATTTATTTTAAAGGGAAATTATGTAAAATATGCAGCTATAGGTTCTTCTATTTATATCACATACTCATATGAATTTTCCGTCGGTCTGTGTGTACGTAAATGTTAGCTGTAGGGAACTTTTTAAAGTGACACGTATCGCGGTATTTTCCGCGTTGCTGTTTTTATTTTTACGGTATCTTATGCCAAGGACGGCAATACTATTACGCCCCATTTAACATGTGCACACTTTTTTAATACTAGCCATGCTATAGTTGGAGCACCAAAGCGGAAGCGATATGACATTATTATAATATATATATCGTATGTGCAAGCATTTATGTTTGTTATTTATAGCACCGGATCATCAACACAATAAGAAAGTAACCAGAAAAGGACCGCTTGATGTCAATATTACTTCAACGGTATTATGAGACTTGGAAACACTCCAGGGTAAGCGGTGGAACAGAACAATGGAGATTCCAAGTCAGAGGCAGATCAAGAGTGTACGGGTTTCTGTGAATTACAACTTTATTATAGTCAATTTGGCACTCTTCAGGAGTCCCGGGTAAGCAGAGTGCCCAGAAACCTAGCTGTGGGACCCGTATAGTTTGTAGGCCCGGTCGTTTTAATTGGTTCAATAATAGAAATAATCAAAAAATTAAAACGATCGGCCCTATAAGCTACAGTTCTCGCAACCATCAGAAAACCACCAATTCTAGGGTATAACGTGTGAAGTGGTCTTGTGTATTATTAAACTATAGGAGGCTTATATAAAAAAAAAAACCCACATATTTCACATAGTATATACATATTCACAAGCTTTATCAGTATGCACTTTAAATTAATATTATCTGATAGGGCTCCTGCTCAATATTATTGCCCTTCCACATTAATTTTCAGACTGAATTTTCCTTTCAACAGGCAGTTTTGATGGGTTTTTTTCTGACATGCGCATAATAAAAAACAGTTGTCTATTTTCAAATTTTCCCTCATTATATTTTACTTAATTTCCCGTTCAACAGTTTTTCAGCATGTATGCGAATTGATTTTTAAATAAATGTTTTAATTCAGCTCAAATTTTGTAATTAATTAAAAAAAAGATCACGACAATATTAATATTTCTTAAACTATATATTATGTCACTGTCGGAAGGTAGCATATTGTGAGAGAGAAAAAAATAGACTTTTTTATTCAATTCAATCAGAGACTTGTAGTATATATACGTCTCTGATTCAATAGCACAACAATTTACTTTAGGAAAATCCATTAAAAATGTAAAACTTGGGACCCATTTAGTGTAAAAACAAGAGATGACGGCAACACACAAGTCAACATTGTTATTATGAAGCAACTCATTATGTCAAAATCCGACCCGACAGTGTATCGGCAACTAACGGAACATGGGCCTGCCTAGATTCTAATATCATTGTTATTTTGGTAAACCGGGATTCTCCCTTATTTTTAGCACAGGGGGGATTCCCCTCGCTCGAGAATTTTCCGCGGGGAGATTCCATGACGTCATCAGTCGACAGACTGAGAAATTTTCCTCCGGCCTGAAAAAACGGTCTAGGCCAAGTGAAAAGATACGGGATACACAATATGTCTTCTTCGGTCAAAATGTTGCGCAGTTTATGCCGTGTAGCATGCACAGCCAGGGTTTTTGCAATGAGAGGAACAACTCCTCATACAACGAAAACGATTTTACCCCCGCTTCAGCAGGCCGTCAGATGTAAGTGATCAAGGGTCATTGAAGGAGAAATTTCAAGCTCATCTGTCGTATTCACACATTTTTGTTCTGATTGTCGGCACTCATTGACTGTCTGATGTAATTATATGCTACTTGATTGCATGTATCATTTAATAATATGCGTTATGCCACTTTGTTTACAAAGACATTTTTATTTTGGACGATGTCTGTTGTCAAACAGTCAAATGACGATAATAATGAAATTGGGTCATGTAAACAAACAAGCAGAAATCTCCGAATATTTTAATGTGATTTGTCTGCTTAACGAGTTGTTATCATGTTTTAAAACGATAACTATGCATAGAGGTTTTTATTTGGTGCCAGGTGCTATACCGGTTTAAAAGTATAGGTTATTTATTGTATATTGCTCAGTGCTGTAGACTTGGACAAGTCCGTTTTACTATTTTGTTTATGTCCAAATCACCATATGTTGTCAGCTTCCTTAAGCTATCCACATACATTTTACTTCTCATTAATATCTAATTTTGTAAATAACAAAGAAGTTAGTGGAATAAACTTATTTTGTGATGGGCGCTGCCGCTTCTGGGGAGGGGTGGGGGTAAGGGGGTTCTAGCTGCGAGTCTTGCAACTCCCCCTCCCTCCAACCTGTTTTTATTCCAACTGAAAATCTCTTCTTTTTTTTATAAACGCTCTGGCCGTAGTTTTTACCTTTCTCTGTTTCAATGTTGAATGGTAAATACTCAACCTCAGCAAATAAAAGTTGCCTATAGCTTTGCTTAGTTTGAGCTTACGGTTGATTATATCCCAAACTCAGAAAACAATTGCAGATAAATGGTGCGCCAACTACACACAAAGCTTCGGCTTTAGTTCTCGACATCTTAAGAAAAATATCTTCATTCCTGTACTTGGTGTTGGCTTGAAATAATTCCTTAAACACATGAATCCGTCACATGTTAAAAAATAAATTCTCTACCATCATCCTTGCTTGATACTAACACTCCAATGTTTCTGTGGCAGGTTTTAATTGAACATTTAAGGTTTAAGGTCGCCTTCTAGCTTCGAGCTAGAAGGAATTTCCCTGTAGCTCAGTGGTAGAGCGTCCGACTAGGAACCTGGAGATTGAGGGTTCGATCCCCGGTGGAAGCACACTTATTCTCTTTTCTGTTACAAATGGTGTCTGTGGCCCTCCCTGTGGCGACAGGGAGTTAGAACCTGGGTTGTGGTGTTCGAGGGTGAACACATTTAAAAAGGGGGGAGTAGTGTGGCAGGTTTTAATTGTACATAGGATTAAGGTCGCCTTCCTGCTTCAAGCTAGAGAGAATTTCCCTTTAGCTCAGTGGTAGAGCGCCCCTCTAGGAACCTGGAGGTCGAGGGTTGGATCCCTGGTGGAAGCACCCTATTCCCTTTCCGGTTACATAATAATCGTTTTGTTAGTGCATTCATCCGTGTGTGTGTGTAGTACATTTAAAGAAACTTGTGTACAAGTTATCATACAAACTCCTCAACAAATTCTACCACAGTGTGGTAACATCAAGTTCTACACCTGACTTTGCTTTGATGATCATCAATCACGGTTCAAGGGTCAGAGATCCCTATCACTCTGATAGTAAAATCCTTGTGTACAACATCTATACAGAATTCACCTCAACAGATTCATCAAGTTCTCACCTGATTAGAGTCTAGTGGTCATCGGTCAAGGTTAATTAGGGCTTAATAGGGCTTAATGGGATAGGTGAAAGACACAAGCAATTACTTGCCTCTAGGTCCATATCATATAATATAACAAATTAATTTAAACACCACTCCCATTGTTAGATTTGTAGCTAGTTAGGTGATTAAATTTCAGTTCAAGTCTTTAATTGTTGTAGCCTCTGTATGACCGCCTCGGGAAGGCTGTTCCATATATCAACAGTTCTGTAGCCAAATGAATGTTTCCTGATACCGTATAGCGGGAAATTTCTGCGGGTTTTTAATTTGGCGATTTGGCGGGTCTTACACTAGATCGCCAAATTA
>JAUMHH010035681.1:0-10175 GCA_032359455.1 Chlamys rubida
ACAGGGGAGGCCGTCCTTAAATGACCTTAGCTGTTAATAGGACGTTAAACAAAATCAAACAAACAAACAAACAAACAGATTCACAGGTGAAAGACCTATGTTTATTATTCTTCTTCTCCGAAAGATCTTGTAACCAACTTTCCTTCTAAATTGTAACTGGTATGTACATGATTTTTTGCCTGGTTCTACGTAAATAGTTTGGAGATGGCATAGCCAAATTTGTATCTTGATCAACAATTCATTATAGCCGCCCTGACCTATAAAGTGATTGTTTTTACCTTTTTTTAAACAGCCATATCTCCTTAACTATAATAGGTACTGTATTTATACAATAATTTATTGAAAGAGTGCGGTCGGTGCTAAATTTGACCTATGCCATGTAATGAGGGAAAAGGTCAGGTTAACTACTCGCCATTGGGTCAAAGGTCACCTATTTTTAAAAGTTTTTCATTTTTCACTTGTTTTGAAAAATCTCTTTGAAATCGATAGTAAATGGCCGTCCAATCAATTTGATATGTTCATTGTTATTGAAACATTTCCCGTTATGTCGTGTTCATTATTGCCTTTGGTCTTTTTGAAAAGCCGACACATTTTTTACAAACTTCAACGACATTCTTCTCCAATTCTGCTATTGCAATATTAACCGCAATTGGTACATGTATTCCTCTGGGGGACCTTACAAGCTTATGTTACTTTTTGGAGCAATTAATATTCTAAGATGGCCGCCACGAACTCTGATTGGTTAACAGCCTATACCAATTTATTTCGTTAACGATATCAAGCACGAGGTTGTCTTTGGATATCATTTAGAGATAAGCAAGAGCAAACTTTTTTGTCGATACTGCTTTAACAAAAAATGTCAACTTCCGGTTTTCAGTAGGGGTCAAAGTTCAAATGCACTATTAGGTAACAAACTTTAAACATTTTTTTTTAGGTTCCATAAGGTGTAGAGTCTTGATATTTTATATTTAAGATGCTGAGATATTTGGGTATCAGGTTTGAACAAATGGTTGACCTTGATCCACTGTCACGGTCACAAAGGTCAAATGTTTAAAAAAAAAAACTTTAATCAAGAATATTTCGAAAGTTGTTTGATAGATTCACTTCATATTCAGGTATGATGTGGACAACACAAATGCACATAGTTTTGGTAGAAAACATTTTTAGTTGACCAGGTCAAGTTTTTAGTTATTTAGGGGTCAAATTTCATATGTGCTATTTCAAGATGATGACTTCAAAAAACTTCTTCTAAAGTTCTACAAGGTCTAGAGTCCTACTATTTGAAACATAACATGGTCAGGTAATTGGCTATCAAATTTGTAAAAATAATTGACCTTGAATGATATTCAAGGTCACAGAGGTCATATATGTAAAAATATTGAAACTAAGTTTTCTGAATAACCAATAATTCCAGGGTTACGATGTTTGGCAGGAAGCATGCTTGAATAAAGGGCTTTAAAGTGTGGGCAAATAAATGACCTTGACCTACTCTAAATACAATTTCAAAAGTGAAAGTAAAGAACCGTTTTCATTTTTGTGTGATTTTGAAGTTTTCTCAGTACACTCAGTACTTTGATTTATATTAAGACACACAAAAAAAGCATATTATATTGAACAATCTTTTTCTATATTACCAGGAAGCAAGGAGGAATATTTTTGTTTCAGAATCATAGTGGAAAGATTGGTTGTAGGTCATAGGGGTCGGAAGTGATGTTCTTATTATGAGGGCTTTTCACCATCAGATTCGTGATATTTTGGCGTCCAAATCTTTTGATTGGTAGCAGACATGTTCAAAGTCGTTCAGGTATATTGTAGGCCATGCTTTACAGATGTTATTGCAACGTTTTCAAGTACGACAAAAATCAAATATGGCTGCCATGACATCATATGTCAAAATCTTAAAACCGCCATAACTGAAAACCGTTTATTATACAGCATTTATGCCTGATATCATTTGCAGATATTGCTTTGGGCTAACTTTTTCTCATAAAATGTTATTAGAAAAAACGTAAAAATAATTCCTCCCTATCGGGTCAAAGGTCATCAATTTTTCGACTTTTTCATTTTTAAACTATTTAAACTACGCTATTTTGAATATTTCCTTTGATCTCAAAATCTTACCGCCGAGAAACGTTCCTAACTTGAGCAAGTCTAATACACGCTGGTAATACTACATCAGTTACTACGCACTCCCAATCTTAAAAGTATGGATAGTTTACATCTCTACTGCAGTGGGTATCATCAGCCTTTCTTTTGCATGGCAAACCGAACCGATATAGACAAAATGCTAGTTTCAATTCATCATCCTGATGTACATAGTTGAAGGACTATATGACTTTTACGGACTACCTTCGTATACAACACCACCCATTGGCTGCCTATATTTATCCGTTCTTTCTCTGGCGTCATTTCGCACTCCGGGAATCCCCCACTTCTCAGTCAGCTACTGTAGACTTGCACAAGTTCATGCCTGATACTTGGTATAACTGAATTTTCATTGACTACAAACATTGCACATTTTCTTACTCAAATTCGCAGCTGGGCCGTAAGGAAATTTCAGAAATATCTATTAATTGTTAGAAGCAAAAGACCACGATCAAACCCAAATCAGTCCTAATGATTAAAAGCCCGTCAAATTGTTAGCCAACAATTACTAGTTTTAAATGAATTTACAATGTTTATTTGGGCATTATTATTTTCATTGTATTTAAAAGTGTTCATTATCAAAATCCCAGTCTGGAAATACTAGAATATTGATACTATGATATTTATTTTGTATTTTGATTTTGATCGATACACAGTCAGCTGATAATATATAATTGTGAATGTTATGTGATAAATAAAGCCTTACATGGGCGTCCATGTCATATTGAAGATATTAAACTCGTTCAATACCAATCATATTTGACTGTCCTGACATTTTCTACATATGATAAACATTAAATATCGTCAAAATCAGAAAATATAGATATGTAAGTATAAAAAAACAGGACAAAACTAGCAATTGTCATAGACAATTTGACGGGCTTTTCATGATTGCTAGCTACACTTTGACACTTAAGAACAGTTTAGGTTAATCAATATCCAAAAAGAACACATGTATCTTCCAATTTTGGTCAACATTTGACTGGCTCAAAATGTATTTGAAGTCAAAAATGTCCCAACCAATCAGATGCCAGGGTGGCCATTTTAAATTTTCGGATCGGCATGAAATGTAACCACACTTGTCCGAAACCTCGTAAGGATCAATTGTACCAAGTAAGGAGTCAATTGGTGAAGCCGTACTGGAGAAGAAGTCGAAAATGTCCCAGCTATTCAGAGACCAGGGCAGCCATCTTGGATGTTCAAATCGGCACAAAATGTAACAACACTAATGCGGGACCTCATAGGGATCAATTGTAATAAGAAAGCAGCCTATCGGTGCAGCCATTCTTGAGAAGAAAAAAATGTCTAAGCCAATCAGATGGCAGGGCGGCCATCTTGGTTTTTTTTATTGACATGAAATGTAACAACACTTATTTGACAATTGTACCAAGAAAGGAGTCAATTGGTGCAGCCGTTCTTGAAAAGTCGAAAATGTCCCAGTCAATCAGATACCAGGGTGGCCATCATTTTCGGATCGGCACGAAATGTAACAACACTTGTTTTGGACCTTATAAGGATCAATTATATTAAGTTAGAAGTCAATTGGTGCAGCTATTCTCCAGAAGAAGTCAAAGATGTCTCAGCCAATCAGAGACAAGGGAGGCTATCTTGAATTTTCGGATCGGCAAATTATGTAACAACAATTGTTCGGGACCTCATAAGGATCCATTTTAATAAGTTTGGAGTCTATAGTTGCAGTCATTCTTGAGAAGAAGTCAAAAATATCTCAGCCGATCAGATGTCAGGGCGGCCATCTTGGATTTTTGGAATTTGCATGGAATGTAACAACACTCCATGTTACATGTTGTCCTACCGTGTAAGGAGTCAATTGATGCAACTGTTCTTGAGAGGAAGTCGAAAATGTCCCAGCCAATTAAATGCCATAAGTTTTTAAACATTTGACCTTAGTGACCTTGATAGTCAATCAAGGTCAACCATTTTCTTCAAACCTGATAGCTTAATATCTCAGCATCTCACTTATCAAATATCAAGACTTTAGACCGTGTGGAACTTAAGAAATAGTTTTTTTTTCGAATTTGTTACATGTACCAAACATAGTGCATTTTAACTTTGACCCCTACCGAAAACCGAAAGTTGACAATTTTTGCTAAAACAATATGAAAGAAAACGTTTGCCGTTGAATATCTCCATATCATATCGAAAAATCAAACCCGTGCTTTGTATCGTTAACGAAATATATTGGTATAGGCTATTAACAAATCGGAGCCCGTGGCGGCCATCTTGAAATGCTTATCGCTCCAAAAAATAATAACATTTCGTAAGGGCCCCTAGAGGAAGATCGTTGATGTGTGTACAAATATTGTCGGCTTTTCAAAAAGATCATAGGCAATAATGAACACGTCATATGTCGTTAACGGGGAATGTTTCAGAAACAATAAATATATCAAATTGATCGGATGGCCATTTACTATCGATTACTAAAAGAATTAAAAAAAAAAAACATGGAAAAAATGAAAAAGTTTTAAAAATAGGTGACCTTTGACCCAAAGGCGATGATTTAAACTTGACCTTTTTCCTCATTACATGGCATTGGTCAAATTTAGCCCCGATCACAATTTATCAGTATATTATAACAAAAACACAGTACCATTTATATTTAAGGAGATATGGGTGTTTTAAAAAAGGTAAAACAAAATCACTTTATAGGTCTTGGCGGCCATATTGAATTGTTGATGAAGTTGAAAATACTTCAATGGCATCTCCAGACCACGTCCTAAAAAATGTCAAAATAGCAAGGATACCTGCTGTCGTTTAGGAGAAAAGGCTGTGACAAGATTTGTGTAGAATAATAATACTAATAACAAAAAACAAAGCAAAAACAATAGTTTTTTTCACAAAAAGTGAAAAGCCCTAATAAAAACTTGTACTACACTAAGGTAGAATATACCGTTTCGAGATGTCGAAATTTTTTTCTATTTCAGTGCTTATCGAACATCTTAGTTTCTTATTCAGTAATCAACATCCCGTTACTTTTAATAAAATTTCCTTAAATAAAGTTTTATCTTTCATTCTAAACAGTTTCGTATTTCAGGCTATCTATGCAAAGGTATGCATGTAATATCAGCAAAGCTTGTTATGAACGACGAAATATGTATGTTAGTACTTGTTTCCAAACCATCATAATAAAATGTCTTTTGTAATTTTATATGTTAATTAGCATGAATAAAATATGGTTTAAACTAGACTAACATGCAGTTTGAGGTGAATATTCCATGGATTATCTATTTTGCCCAGTTCACTCCTACTGAAGAGAAAACACAGAAATATTGTCCATTGTCATTCGAGATGACGTTGTCCTTATCTTACCTATAATAGGGCAAAGAATGGCAACACTACCAGTGTAGCAGCAGGAACAGGATAGAACAAGCTTTTTCCGTGACACCACCAACGAATATCGTTTCAAAACTTCACTTTTTTCAGCGATGTTCGCTATATTGTCATAGTCTTCTTCAGCGGCCTATAATTGAAAATGACAACGAAATTGAAAGTCTACGTAATTGACGTTTAACAGTATTTGAAAGAAAACACATTCTAAAGTAAACTTTGGTTGATCGTTTGGATTTTTTATTAGCCATAAGACATACCTCTATTTCGAAATTTTGCAGCACATGTCTTTCGTCTTCGTTGAGAGACTGAAACTCACAGGCTAAACCTCCACACAGGCTTTTTGAAATCTCTGTTAGTTGTTTTACACACTTCACACTGCCGTTGTTGACAATGTCCTTTACTGCTGCATCTATGATGAAATATTAATAAAAAAAAACAGCAATAAGAAAAGTAATGAAATGCATAAAATACGTGTTAGTGTGATATTTCGTAAAACTAACGTCCAGCAAATTATAAAGTTAGCATCATGAAATTTAGATTTAGGCAATATTTAATATAGAAAACATTGTTCGGACGAGTTTTAAAAATAAAAATTTTATATTATTGTTACTGCTCCGAAGGTAATGGGTAACATTGCATCAACTTAATCGGGAATAAGAGGTCCACTCGGAGTTTTCATAAGCTGTGCGGACAATAAATTGGACATTCATATTGATGTGATGTAATTTTAATTTGTAGTTGTGGACACTGATAACGCGGAGACTTTATAATGTAAAGGTGATTAGTTCGGCCCCAGCAATTTTGTTTGTTTGTTTGTTTGTTGTTGTTTTTTGCAGGGGGGAGGGAGTGTTTTGTTTCTTGTTGGGTTTTTTCCTTCAAACATTCAATTTTCGGACAACTATAACTATGTTAGATGCATCGCACATTAGATGATTTTTTTGTGGAATACTTTTTTTAAACAGATTTAAACAGATATTTCCCGAAATAAAACATGAAGTTACATGTCGCTGCGATTTTATCCATTACGATCAAACTTTCATTTACACAAATTATTATAACAAAAGTTTCACATACCATCGATATTATCGAACGCATTTGCGATCCTCTGTCCTATTTCATCTAGTTCTTTTCCATCCGTTTTGATATAAGATATGGACTTAAGTTTCAAAGGGAAACGACTGTCGTCAAAACAACCAGATTTGAGAACAATCATAAAATCCTTCACCCGGTTATCTGACGAATATGTGTATGCAAAGTTGACTTCGTTGTCACAATAAAGGCTGCTGAGAAAAGCATCCGACACCAGAAATATCATTTTTTCAGACTGATTGATAGCATTCTCTATGTTGTCGTAAACTGTTCTGTTTCCTAGGAAATCGTGATCCGCAAGCATACACCTGAAACAAAATGCAACTTTAATCATACATGTTATGTACTTTTTTATGGCCATAACACAAAGCTATCATTTAAAATATGTTGTTTTTTTCATTGCACATACATGTATATTTTCTTTATCGCTGTACATGATTGAGCTTCTATCGTCAATTAAGAATAGAGGTGGAAATCGCAATTGTACTTTTAACTGTAAATCTATATTTCCGGTTGAATGAAGTCGTGTAGAGTGTTTAGCCTAATTTAATATTAAATTATATTTCGCTAAATGGGTAATTGAATTTCTCCGCGATCCCTTTACCATTTGGTTTAGATATTGAGTTTTTTTTCAATTTTAACTGCTTTAATCAGAGGGGGCAATAATAAGTTAGCGAGATGGACATTGTGAAATACTATATCATCTTTAAAATAGTGGAATTTAAAAATGTTTTAAATACGAAACTGTCTTCAGCACATACCACGTTGGCTGCTTGTTTACAACGTTATCAACATAACCGACAAGAAACATGCGACCATAAGGTAGAGTGAACTGGAATAAACCAGAACTAACTAGCTAGACGTATTTGCAAAGACAAAATAGTTATAATATGTTATTTGTTAATTGAAACGAATCGAACATTGTCTGGATTGCAGCAATTCGTTGATAACAGCTGAATTGTAATGGTGTTCAACTAAAAAATGTATTTCACAGAGGATATCATAACAAAGTCTCAAAAAGATGAAATTACATAGAATATACTTTATAATTTCAAAACACTGTATGCGGGAAATTTTAACGCAGTTTAACTATAGCTTTTCTCGGCCAGCTTAACGGGAGCTAATGTACCATTGCGACAAAACTTAATACACAGCATTCTTTATGCATCAGTGACGTGTAAAGTAAGAAAACAACACTGAAATTATATCAATTTCACCGATAAAGAGCGAATTTGGACCAGGCGAAAATTTCCAAGCGTACAGTGCATATTTAGCAAAAGTTCAATACTTACTGAATGTAGCAAAGTAATTGTACACATTGACCATAACAAAGTATTAATATTTGTTGGAATTCAAGACAGTGTTTACAAACATTGCCTAGTACAGGGTATTTATTTTCACTGACAATGACAAAAAGATTAATACACATTAACGACAGCAGGTGATAAAACATATTGATTGTAAAATAATCATTAATACGAATTGCTTTTTTTCCGTAATAAGATTTTTTGCTCCAGAGTTCTTAAAGAATTTTACATATGTCATTCATAATGCTTGAAATGCATGTTTTAGTAGTACGATAATATCATACAGTATCATACAATAAAAAATCTTGTTTTACTTAAAGTGTTTGTTTTGTTAATATGTATGTGATGGTTAGTTCTCACATGTGCAGTAATATATGATAACCTATATCATTTCTTTACAACATGTTAATTAATATGTATATATATTTTTATATTTGTTTTTTTTAAAGCCTGTTGTAAAGAAGGCTTAGAATTTTCAAAAATAACGTTGAGCCATTTCATCATCGTACGTATTTTTCTTTTTCGTTCTTTCATCCTTTTTTTCCTTCTCTCATATTTATTGTTAATGTTACTCATTCATTGTGCATAATTTTGTTCACATTTTTTTAATTGTTACAAAAAGGTTAAGAACAGTGCCAGCTAATCATTGCATTCACTTTTACATTTATATTGTAGTATTACAGTCTGACTTAAATGATTTCAAGTAAGAGTGAACACATTACTCTCTCCTCTGACTTTTATCATCTCTCTTTCCTAAATTACCATCTAGCGTAAGACTGTACATAATACATATTAAACTCTCTCTACTGATACTTATAAATATGATGTTTTCCTATTTATACTTGAACCATCTGACATGTTTAATTAAGGATATACATGTATGTTGTTAAAAAATGTGTATTACTTAAACATTGTACAAATTGTAAAGGTTTGCGACCATAACCCTTTTATTTTACGGTGAATGTCTTAACATTTGTATTAACATATATATGTATTACCCCAACTCTTTAAATGTATAAAGGTTGCAGGCTTATCCCATTAATTTTGTCCGCTGGATAAGCGAGCGATTCGGTAACGACGCTGATGTTAAACCACTAAAACAAACAAACAAAATAAACTCCCTTTTGATATAATACATTATATCCTACATTTAAGGATTGTTAACATTAGGAGTTGCCACATCATTATATATAAACATATCTCCCTTCCTCAGCCTATTAAACTATGACGGCGTTTAAATTGGCTTAAACGCACTGTAACAAATGCTCAGCGGATTGATACATGTATCGAATATGGCGCTGCTCACGGTTTAACGTGATCACAGTCTGATGAACGTCGATGCTTTGTTCCTTCATCATTTAGATACATGGAACATATTCGGGCAATCTAATAAAAATTACATAACGTAGTGTAATGAGAGATCTGATTTTAATTAGATTGATTTTCGGGATTCATTATTGTCTAATTATGTATGTACGACAAATGGATGCTGACAAACATCTTGTTCCATTGATACATATTCATATTTCCTTGGCGGTAACGTAAAGAATGCCTGCTTCGTTATGGAGAATTCGACCGCGTCATTACCAGATCAGTGTATCAATGTACATAACGATCATTTTAAATAAATTAAGGTTTTCGAAGCGGTACTAAGATTTATTGATTTTGAATAAAAAAAAACTATCAAAAGAAGAAATATGGTTTTGTTCACTGTATATTTCCAATATTTACTCATACATGATATCGGTGAAGATTCACTATAAAATTATATGATCCTAGCAACCGTTTTAGATGTAGTTATAAGGATTGAACTTCATTTTGACGGCGTATATCGTATGAACGCAGTTGGCAACGAACATTATTTGTTTGGAGCGCTAACTCGTAATATAAAATATATTCGTTGCGAACTGCGTTGATGCTACCGCATATTACATACGACGGGCGAACGAGAATGCCTAGATAGACACCAATTTGCATAAAATGGTTAACAAGGAGAGAAAAACAGAGACGTTAAATGTTGCAATAGGGACAGAAGGTAAAGGACTCGGGCGTTACAGGTCATGGGGAATTTAGATGTATTTGTTATATTCGTTATCTGAAATAAGCGAAGTACGCAACTATGAAATTTCAAATTCATTGGCATACCAGTGTTCATTCGTAGAAAGGAATCTTTATTTGTCACATGGGGAGACTTTCATTACTGCATACTAACTTCAAAAACAACCTTAACCACTTTGCCACCAACAAAATCTGCACCAAGAATGATAGCTCCAATAAAACAATATG
>JAUMHH010035692.1:0-10174 GCA_032359455.1 Chlamys rubida
ATTTAACCATCACAAAATACCTACCTTTTCTTTACGAAGAGGGATTCCAAAACGAATGTCTGTCTGCTTTATCACCTATAGTACACCTTAAAAAAACATATATTAAACATATAAGTACTCTTGTTACCGTTTTATGTATAATAACATAACAACAACCAGAATGGCTATGCAAAAAATTAAAATTTCAAAAATTCAGGTATGCCAAATAACAATGTGAATTAAAACCATTAAACTTTATAATTATTGCATCTTTACCGTTGCTTTCATATTTTTTCATACAAGTACTTAATAAAATCTCCTGGCCATAATGGGTATGTCTGTTACAGCTAGTTGTATAATGGTGCATCGGGCCCATGTTCTCTCCGCGGCCGCACTCTCACAGATGACCAGTACGCAGTACACCAAAACAACAAAAGGCAATGAATTCACTTAAATATAATTTGTCACGTGACTCTTATCTTATTAGTCACTTTCATTCAAACGCAAAGCGCACAGTCTACATGTAGAAATGTTCTATGTAGAACAATGATCTTCGCAGCATACACACGCGTCCCGCTAAGAGTGGTGCAATGCAATTCATGATACAATAAGTTAATAATGAGAACACATTTATTCATGTCACTTTTACATTATGAAATTCTGTATTATAATCTTAATATAGCCATGTGTTGTTAGGTTCGTTAGGTGCACTCAAATTGATGCACAAGTCATAATATGTCTTTTTCAGACCAATATTTTTCCGGAAAGACACTGAAAAAATGGTTAGCTAGATTAAAATTACAAAGGACAATATCAACATTCAAAATTATTTATTATATAGAAAAGAATGTCTTAACACTAAGAAAACATATAACGACTTAACACACCAAGACTATTTTTAATGGAGCTGTAATTTCGTCAATTGTATGTATCAATATTTTAAATAATCTATAAATACAATCAAAGTTGGTTTATATACTTCCTGTCTTTAGCTACTACCTACTACAGTCAAACTACAGTCAAACTACAGTCAAACCTACGTTAAGGGTTCACTCTTCTGATGTTTAAATTTCATTTGAATCTCATTAAAATCACCTGTAACAGGTTTTCATAAAATTTAACAAATCGTAATAAATCTTAATAGCAAAAAAGCATCTAAAAATGTGTTAAAAATAGATGCCTGATGTTTGCAGATCTTTTTTTAAAGGATTTTAAAAAAAATGACCTATTCGGCGGCCATTTCAAAAATATGTGTGTCTTGCGCTTCTCGAAATGCCAAAATTTTCCTTTTTCTGATATACAAGATTAATCACTTGAATTGTCATTTTGACGCAAATTTTAATTGTAGCAAGTCCATTTTTGCTGTACAAGTTTATAAAGTTCTATATATTGAAAAAAATATGCAAAATTATACATTCCTGGTATATTATTTAATTATTTAGTTTAATTGAAGCTATTTTGATTTTTGACCCCACAAAAGATGAGAAATAACACGAAAGTGCCAAAAATGGCAAAAAAACACACGGACACCAAATGAATAAATTACTCTTTGTATCAAGCGTGCAAACATTCATACATTTCTGATAACACACTTGGGAGATATTGTATGAATTTGTTCTGCATACGGTTATAACAAAACAATTCACCAAAAGCACATTATAAATATAAGTATCGTTGCCGATCACAACACGAAATCGCACACACGGACATATATTTTTTCGTATTTTCTACTACGCCATTAAGTCCTTTTTTCTAAAATGCATATCAGAAAAAAGTAACGTGCATTTTTTAACTTCTAAGAGGAGTACATCCTTCAATACCATCTTTCCATTGTCATCACCTATAACAACAACACTTTCCTTAGAGACTGTCTGTCTAAGACTATTATCTGTATATAAATTCAGTAAAATCTTCCTTAGAAACGATTTATCAATAGGTACCCCCTGTCTATAATAATAAAACAATCTGTCTAAGATACCAGTTACACGTATCTATATCTAAAACCTGTCTATACTCACAGTCAAACCTGCCTTAGAGACCAATAATCATAAGGTAATCTCTATCAATAACTTAAATCACAACTGTCAAAGAAACCAGTTATTTATATCTAATACATATCTATACCTGTCTTAGACTCACCTTTAACTACAATCAAACTTGTCTAATAGGCCATTAATATATAGCTACAATATGTCTAGTCTATTGTTCAAACTCCGTTAGAAACAATCCAACCGTGTATAATAACCAAACATGCATAAAAGATTACCTGTCTATAACTACTACCTGTCGTCTAATCCACCGAATGCCTGTATCCGCCACCTCTCTATAACTAACACCTGTCTATAACGACTATTTTAATTATTCCCAATCTGTTCCTTTATATTTATAATACCTGTTATATTTCTAACCTGTTTGTTAAACCCATAACCAGTAGCTTTCTCTCTTTGTCAGTCTTTATAAACATGCTTCTCTGTATATTCAACGGTCATTTTTGTTACTTATGAAAAAAAAATGGAATTTAATTATGATAAAATATTATTTGTAAGCATGGATGAAAAGTAAGTTTTGTTCCAATTCTTTCTTATTTTACTTTCTCCACTGTAGAAGTAAATCAGATGATACAACACTCGTACCATAGGAGAGAGAAATACCGCTAAGCTGTGCATTGATGTTACTTTAAGATCACTACACATTCACAAGTCTTTGTCGTGTGCATTTCCTGCCTTGCAGCCACAAACTAGGAAAAGCTGAAGTGATTTTGTTGAACATTCAGTTTTCGGTGCAATATAGCAATTAACATAAGAAAGTGTTAAAGCAGACATCCCATTGAATTGTAATTAACAAAGCCTACTTTGGAATACAAGGAAAATGATCACGACTACATCTGTTGTCAGAAAGTCACGTGCACAATAACAAGATGTTATGCAATACCACGTTAAAGATGTGGTTGCCGGTACAACAAAACCTCAACCACAAAGGGAGTCATAATTTTGCTTTATCTTCCTGGAATTGTGACGTCATTTCCACCAAGTCTTTATAAATAGATCGCACGTTATTTGGTTTGCACACGATATCTCCTCCACAACTCCACAGGGCAGAACACCGTGAGTGTACACAGGTAAGCTTTTTATACTTTGATTTATTTATTTTGTTTTATTCAATAGCGATTGCAGTGCTGTTACATACGATGATTGAGTGGAAGTATTTAACTTGTACTCTCATTTAATTCGTTTAAGTTCTTAAAAGCAGTGTGAAGAAGGAAAAATTAATTAGTTCACATATTCCGAAATGAAAATAAGTCTGAAACCGCAAAATGGTGGCAAAATGATAATGAAGACTTTTTTGTTTATTTAATTTCTTTCATCGTATTATTAACATTGTATTGGACACATTTTTGTCTGATATACTTTATTTTTATGAATATATTTAGATATGATAATAGATATAAATATTTATATTATTTCTGTCTTTCGGTCTTATACATGTACCTGTTATATTGTTGTAATCATCACGTCATATTTCTAATTAGCGTTCTGTTATAATAATGTTTGTGATCATAAAATACACTCTTTACATTGTACTTAGCATTTATTTCGAAATTCACCAGTAACTTTCTAATTTTGGAAATTCAGAAAACTAAGGGGGTTTTATAATAACAATAATAACTTTATTTATTGAAAGTAAAACCTGATAAAACCAAAGGCGAATTTCCCTCAAATGTATTCTTCCCCCTTTTGTTTCAACGGTAGTTAAGATAGTTGGTAATTTAATTTCCAAACTTTTTGGCCCATAGCATCAACTATGAAAGGACGATACAGCTGCATGATGTAGTGCTATTCCTTTTTACATACTATATATATATAACTTGATAATCTCCAACGTGATTGCTACGTTCATCACCAACATAATAATTTTTATATAACGTAAATTTTACCTTGCTTATTACCTTTAAATATTGTTCGATCCATCTATCGGACACAAACAATATCAATTTTTAGGATTGTGTTATTGAAAAATACCTTGTAATGATATAATATATGATTGTTTATTCAGACTCAACGACATGAATACCTACATATGTTTAGCAGCTCTCTTGCTAGTCAGCGTCAACGCTGCGGGTAGGTTTTTGCGACGATGGTTAAAGTTATTTGTTTATTATTGTTTACCAACGATAACTTTGCATCATTTCTGGTAAAAATTTACTGTTTTAGAGTTGGAAATCTTCAAAGCATTAATCTCTCAGCACTGTTTCATTACATTATAAAATTTTTACTTTTAGATCATAAAATGGTAAATATTAAAGAAACAACACGTACGATATTAATGTTCTTGGCGTTGCATCAGCTAAAATACGTTTCATATATGTACACATGTTCAATATAAATATTGTAACTGCTAGAAGTAAGAGTTTAGCAAAAAAGAATTTTAGGCATTTTTGTTTAATACAGCCGATCAGGAAATTATCTTAATGCTTACAGAATTAAACAACAGAATCGCGAAATAACATTATGCATTTAACAAACTATTTTGTTAATTGTGTATGCAACTTAAAGCCACTAATCAAATATTAAAATTGGCTTTTAGACAAAGAAAATATCACTCAAATTAATAAAACAATTTCATTACATCATTATAGGGAAGTATGGCGGAGGTAGTGGTGGATTTGGCGGCATGAGTGGAGGAGGAAGTGGGGGATCTGGTGGAAGCGGAGGATTCGGAGGAAGTGGAGGATTCGGAAGTAGTGGCGGATTTGGCGGAAAAGGGGGATTTGGGGGAGCCGGTGGATTCGGAGGAATGAGTGGTGGAGGAAGTGGTGGATTCGGAAGTACCGGAGGCTTCGGCGGAAGTGCCGGATTTGGTGGGAAAGGTGGATTCGGTGGAAGTGGTGGATTTGGAGGTATGAGTGGTGGAGGTTTTGGAGGAAGTGGTGGATTCGGGGGAATGAGTGGTGGAGGAAGTGGAGGAAGTGGAGGAAGTGGAGGAAGTGGAGGAAGTGGAGGAAAAGGTGGATTTGGAGGAATGAGCGGTGGAGGCTTCGGCGGAGATGGCGGGTTCGGTGGCAGTAGTGGCTTCGGAGGAATGAGCGGTGGAGGTTTCGGAGGAAAAGGTGGATTCGGAGGTCAGGGTAGCGGAGGCTTCGGCGGAAATGGTGGATTCGGCGGAAGTGGTGGATTCGGAGGAATGAGCGGTGGAGGCTTTGGCGGAAAAGGTGGATTTGGAGGTATGAGTGGTGGAGCAGCTGGAGGTAGTGGTGGATTTGGAGGAATGAGCGGTGGAGCAGCTGGAGGTAGTGGTGGATTCGGAGGAATGAGCGGTGGAGGTTTTGGAGGAAAAGGTGGATTTGGAGGAATGAGTGGTGGATCAGCTGGAGGTAGTGGTGGATTTGGTGGAATGAGCGGTGGTGGAGCTGGAGGAAGTGGAGCAGGTGGGTTCATTAGTAAAGGATACTCTGTGGTATGTATACATTTGTGTACTACTAAAGAAAGTCAATGAGAACTATCAATAATATCACTTATATAATATTTAAACTTATAAATACGTTCAAGCTACTTTGTTTGCAAATTGGATTGCCGTGTGTTGATCATCAGATTGGAACAAAATGCATTTGAATTGAAATCAAGTTACGAAATGTATGAACAGCATTAGCTATATACATATATTGCCTATTTTCACTCTTAGAATTGTAATAATGAATTAAGTGTTAAAAATAAGAAACAAATGCATACGAAATACAAACATCAATAGCTTCAAAACAATACCTAACTGCTAAGGTTTTACTGAATGTGCTAAAATCAATTATTCATACATGTACCTTATATCTTGTTTTAGGTGGTAAATACTAAGAAGAGACTACTAAGACAGTTGATGCTGCATTGTTGAGACAAAAACATTCCAATAAAATCATAAATCTTTATCCTTTGTTCGTTTGTTCTTCTTGGAAATGAGAATTATTTTATATTTACAATCCTCTGAAATAGAAAGAAACGCTATTGTTTCAAGAACTATAAAAAGACACAGACAAGACGTTGTAATCAGTGAGCCTGTTCTGAACACCTGTTTTGATGATGTTCTAACGAAGGTTGACAGTTTTAAAATATTTTTTACTTTTGAAATAGTTCTGATTTATGACGGTGTGATAGTTTGAGGAGACTAAAAATCCCAGTTATCTTTTGATTGCATCATCATCAATTAAATCAAGGTTATCTGCGAGACATATAAACAAGAGTTTATTATAATTATCAGTTTTAACTAAAAAAAAGTGTAGCCAATTTACCATTAATTGCCAGAGTTGTTCTTCCTTAAAGTGTTATCACAATTGTGTGAAGTTATTCTCGTTTCTGTTCCTGACGTTGTTTTCAAGACTAATATTTCCTAATATTTACTTATTTATTTCCTTTTTCACATGGAAATAGAGGTGTAACAGCTTGGCGGAATCTAAATTTATTAATACATTTTGTACGTTGACTGCATATTCTTGCATATATCTTGCATAAGTGTTGATTTATATCTTTCACAACAAGAATTCTTCTTTATATTTCAACACATTTTATAAAGAAATCATAATGAACGGACAATGTGTTATTGTTTTCCTAGCCAAGAAGTACATATTAACATGTTTATATATACAAATACGTTTATGAATGTAAATAACTATATTGAAGCAAAGAAGATAACTTCCCATAGAAAACAGTTTTAAAGCAGCCACATTTCTGGTAATAGTGACCCCTCCCCCTTCAATATTACATTTCAAACAATACATTAAATTACTTTCAGACAAAAATATACTATACTGATCAACTTATTTGAAATAAGGATTCTATGGACACTTGTATAACACTTTTCAATCATTATATTTACATTCACCTGAATATTCCACTATATGATTTGAATAAATTCATCTGGCTATCATACGACTGTACATACTATAAAACCCTTTATTACAAAAACGTATACCTGTAAGTTTAATTGTTTTTTTCATCTTAAGTATAAAAGATTACATAACCCATCAAATGACTACAAATATATCTGGGAGGTAACATACTTGTACAATACAGGTACAATCATAAGAAACTACTTGGCATCACCTGTATAGTATAGTATTTCTGCACTACTAGGATAAGTCTAGTGCCCTAAAATCTAACCTAGAAGTAAGAATTAGTATACCCTCAACTTATAGATACATTTCCTCAATACATCATACTCAGCATAGAACAATCTATGTTGTCTTGACAGCATGCATCGCACAGATTTCACTGCACGTCTTTGGTTTCCAGTTGTCCTCCTCAACTAATACTTTTTTTATTATTGTGATTATGCGTAAATCTTGCGACAATAAAACACACATGAATTTGAAACGTCCAACTTAATAATGTGTGTTGTTAAGGAGACCCAAAACAACCAAATGACCACCAACTTTTAATAACGAAGCCGCATTTTGCACAACCTGACGATACGACTCTGCAATCTGTACAGCTGCTTCAAAACCACTAGCTGTGATTACATCGAACTGATCGGGGTAATCTCCCTTTCCCAGGGGATTTCCGGATCTGACGTTAATATGGAGAAGTCCACGAATCTTTGCTTTCATCGTTTGTTGTCTTTCTTACGAAAGCCTATTAGTATCATTTTGAAAAGCGATTTTTGTTATCTCGTTATAACGCGATACCTATCTCGTTTTAACGCGTTAATTATCTCGTTATAACGCGTTAATTGTCTATATCTCGTTAATACGCGATACTTATCTCGTTTAAACGCGTTAGTTATCTAGTTAAAACGCGTTAATTATCTCGTAATAACGCGTTAACTATCTTGTTATAACGCGATAATTATCTCGTTTAAACGCGTTAGTTATCTCGTCAAAACGCTTCAGTTATCTCGTTTTAACGAGTTAGTTATGTCGTAATAACGCGATAATGTAATGACACTGTAGTGGTGGTCTACCTCAAAGTATTAAGAGAGCATAATCATCATGTACTGGCACCTAGAAATATGACTGGTTTTGAATGATAGGTACACATGTACGTGTAGATAGTTCCTCAGCATTTAACTATTAAATTCATTTGCTTCATTTCATACTTTCAACTATAATGAATGCCTATTAGTGATAATGTTTTACGGATTGTCATCCCGCTTGACAAATAAATGTCGCAATAGTGTAATTCTGCTCCTATCAAATCACCTGAGATGTCGATATAGTGTAATTTTACTCCTATCAAATCACCTGAGATGTCGATATAGTGTAATTCTACTCCTATCAAATCACCTGCGATGTCGATATAGTGTCATTCTACTCCTATCAAATCCTATTTTTCCATTTTTTTTAAAGCGAAAATGAAAACAGACTATTCAGATGGAAAATAAGATACTTCTCCGATCCTTTGGCTTCTCATTTAGATTAATATGATCTAAACATCTATGACGGTGTGGCTAAGATATCCAGTCTTGTAACTATGGGGGAAAATAGGCCTGCTTTATGGCATAGCATGTTATCGTAAGAGGCGACTGAGGAGGGACAACCTGCAGAATCGGGTGTTTTCTTCTACTTTTAAGGGGCATTGAAATTGCTCTGTTGACCCCAATGCCAAAGAAAACAATTTAGATGATTCCAACCTGAGAGGTGATGTTTTGATTGTCGAACCCGAGGCTTTACTGATTATTTCGTTCCCTATCTCGGAAAGGCGAAATATATGCTTTTAAACAAAGGCACCTATTGGCGTATGAAAAACACCATTTACTTGGTTCGTTTTTACAGCTTATGAAGTGTTTGAACAAAAACTTTATCAGTTATTTGCAGCCTTTCTTCGCTTGGCAAGATACTATTTCGTGAAACTTTTGCAAATATGAGAGAGATGGGATGAGTAAGATATGATGTTTATTACAGTTCAGTTTGTGTCTTTCATAATAAAGTATCAAACGTACAACTGGGCCATAAATACAAATGTTCATGTTCGTTTTAAAGCTTTTTTTGGTGAATAAGTAGGCGAGTGAGTAGGTATCAGAATAATCTTGCTTTCTGCCAATAAACTACTTCGAAAGTGTTTTAAATGTGTAAGGAGTCAGGAGTAATAATCACTCTTGTTGGCCCAGACGTAAGCGCTCAGTGAGTCTAAGTGTGGGAGGAAACTTGAGTACCCGGAAAAAACCCACGTTGCCGAGCAGTTGACCCCATGTCTTATCACGTCCGATCGAGGAATTGAACCCCACTGTCTTGGTGAAATACGAGTGCCCTATCCACTGCGCCACCTACAGAATTGTTCTAGCTTGCTTACATCAATACGCTTTCAAGAGATTTCTTATTCTGTTCATACCATTGTGTGTTCCGGTCTAATATTTCCTTATACATATTCATGTATTAATTCAAACATTGACATAGTCGTACCAGCTCTTCTTAAAATGTATCAATATACAGAATACATATTAATGCAAATTTTATAAAGAACTAAAAAAGACTTGACAATAAATCAACCCTCTCTTTGCTAGGAAATACATACACATATATGTATAGGTATACATAAATCGATAAATGCTATGCATACTATTTTTTTATTGAAGCAAAAAGGGGGATAATGACCATAGGACAGATTTGAATCACATATTAAATAGCGACCATCTGTGTTAACACAGTATTAAATTACCAAGGATTCATACCTCTATAAGTCACTCGCCACACTCCGGCTATAATCTCAGCATCAATCGATATACAGCAAATCAAGAATATCCAGATGTGCACGAGTTTTCTACGCTTCTAGCTGAAAATGTATCATATTGTATATATTCAAGTCAAATCCGAAAGTGTGCAAACTTTAAAAGTAATCAGGTCGCTGACATTACACTTATCTACATTAGCACAAATGTTGCTAGATGCATACTTGATATTTGTAATTTACGAAGATCGACGTAATTTTGCACTCATGCTAAGAACATAATAACTCTTTACAGTTCAAAGTAATTAAAGGTATCATTAGATCAAGAGTAGCAGAGTAAAGTCGCAACTATTATCTATTGAGATATTGTAAGTGTACTTGTTTTGGCGGTAATGTAATTTAAGCGGCTTTCGCGCTACACTTCGTCCACGAATAAAAATACCTGTCCCCTGCTCAAGCTCGAAAGCTAAAAGGATAATAATAATAATAATTCGATGTTCTTTATCTACCGCTTTAACACAACCTAGTTCGTAGGTCGTCTCAAAGCGGTT